>PVJC01005673.1:0-58075 GCA_004026665.1 Murina feae
ACCACATATGGCCATCTATCCTGGATACATTTGATTCTAACTTTCCCTTTGAATTTACCTTTTGATGTTTGTTCCTGAGAAATAAAATCCCTGTTTCCTTTGGACTCACAAACCAGACACAAGAAGCACATTTTAAATTCACTTGTGAGGTCGTGGCACATCCCGGTGAAGTTCTGCAAGTTGGAGTGATTTAGAAAAACTCCCATCATCGTCTGAGTTTCCCTTACTGGTTTCAGGAAAGTCACAGCAGAAAAATTTAAGGAAGAGAATGAGCAGGTAAGATCAGGCTGCAAACACACTGCCAGACACGATAGCTCCAACGTGTTTCCTATAAAGAAACACAAAAACGTGCTTTACTGTGAAAGTTTGAATTTTTCAAATAAATACACTATAATAGCTCCCCGTTTTTCTTAAGTGGACTCAGTACATTTCAGCTTATCAGTGACAAGATTTCGTTTTTACATGAATTAACAATAGCTACTTCATTTAAATATTTCTTTGTAAAGTTTATCTTTCCCTTTTCCTCACTGGAATTTTTCAACTTGTGAAATTTTCAACTTTTTTAATTTAAAGTTTTATGCTATGACCTAGAAGGCATCTAGAAAAATTTTACTGTCAATATTACAGTCTTATTCAATAAGTGACCAACTAGGCTTCTTAGAATTTACATTTGGGTATGAGGTCATTTTATGATGTTTTTTAAACCTTGGTTTTAAATAATTCAGTTGGAAAATAAGTACAGGACATATCTTTCCCTGGTATAATTTTAAGAAATAAATGAATTCTACTTAGTCATTGTTATCAGATGGGCTATAATTTCATCACCATAAAGAAGGATTTATGATTTTAACTAGTGCCATTAAGATTGCTAGGAAACAGGCATCTAAGTTCTAGCATGCCAGAACTACTAGGACTACCATCTCTCAGAGTAAGTATACAGAATGCTAAATAGTATTAGGAAAACACATTACAGTATAGGACAAATGCCCAGATCAGTTATTTTTTTCTTTTTAAAGAAACATGGACAATCTTTATTTTCTTTTTTGGCACATCCTGGTGAAATTATGAACGTTATTTTCTTTTTTTAACTTTTATTATAACAAATCATATATAAGCATGTATTGTTCCAGTTAAACAATAATAAAAATAAACACCATGTATCTATCACACAGATTAAGAAACAGGATATTACCAACATCTTTGAGGCACCCTACCCTTCCCATCCTACACACTTCTTTTCCAGAGGTTGACACTATCATGAATTTTGTGTGTACCACCCCTTTGCTTTACCTTAGCATCTTTCAAAAAATGTATATATTCCAAATAACATTGCTTTTTAACATATTTTAGAAATATATGCGTATATATGAAATATGCTATATGTATTCATCTATGACTTGCTTTTTCTGCTTAATATGTCTTAGTCATGTTGCTGCAGTTAATTATTTGTGGTATTCATTTGAATGAATGTATCACAATTTACTCATCCTCTCACCATGGACCTTTGGGTGTTTCTATTTGTTGCTGTTCTGAATGATGCTGCTATGAACTATAATGCTCATACATGGTGGGACTGTACAATAGGCCAGCCACTTCGGAAAACAGGTTTTCATTTCCTTTAAGTTAAATATACACTTAGCATATCATCCAGCAATTCTGCTCATAGGAATTTACACAAGAGAAATAAAAACATATGTTCATATACAAATATCTGTAAATGAATTTTCGTGGCAGCTTTTTTATTTATAATAATCCCAAACTGGAAAGAATCCTTTCAGTCATCTTTTATTGTCCCTGTCCCCCATGTATGGCCCCATGACACTGAGACTCCAGGCCACCAGGAATTGGTAGATGCCCCTGAAGTGACCAATTGTTCACTATTGCTTATCCATCTGGATTTATAATTTTTAGTCATTTTTCCCCTTTGAGCAGTTTTCTTATCAGTTCAACTATGTATTTTTTTAATTTTTAAATATGTTTTAACTCACATTTTATTATTTTTTATTTTTTGCTAGGACTATTTTTCAAGGTAGGGCTATAAGATGAGAAGTCCCAATTCTCTGTTGACCTTCAAAAATATGTGAGAATTTATAATAAAGCCTTCACTGCTTGACAGATGATAAGAGCTCCAAAAACTACTCTGTGTCAAGTCATATTTCCCCAATACCTGAGCTATTCCTCTGTTAACTAATTGTCAGGGAACTTTGGAAGAACCATGGATTATTTCAGACAATACATATTCTGAGCTGTTGCTTCAGAATATTAAATGTAAACTAGGAAAAATAAGAAATTTGTTCCACTAGAAACATAGCTAAGTGCAACCATTTTTGAGAAGCATTTGGTGACTTGTTATAAAATTAAATATAATCAGGTATTCTACTACTAGCTGCCTCATATAAATGAAAACATATGTTCCTACAAAGACTTGTACAAGAATGTTCATAATAGCATCTTTATAATAGCCGCAAACTGGAAACAAGCCAATGAACGAATAGACAAATTTAGGGCATTTATACAATGGACTACTTAGCAAAGGAACTATCGGTATACTCAATAATATGGATGAATCTCAAAACATTATGCTAAGTTAAAGAAGCCAGACCAAAAATACTCTGTGATGATTCCATTTGTATGAAGCATAAGAAACCACAAAACTATACTATGATGACACAGGTCACCACAGGAAGTTACCTTAGGGGTGGGAGGAGATTGACAGGAAAAGGCAGAAGGGATCTCTCTGGGAGTGTTGAAAATCCGTAATTTATATGGGGATGACAGTTACATAGGTGCATACCATTGTCAACATTCACGAAACTAAGCATTTAAGATCTTCTCCATTTTACTGTATGTAAGTTATGTCTTTCAAAAGCAGAGCAAAACAAAGCATAGCCGATTGCTTCTGAAGATCTTGCATCATTCTTGGGTATTCTGTAGCATAATGCAGCAATTTAAAAACGTTAGCTGCCAGGAGAGGAGAGAGTATGTGGTTTTGCTGCCTAATTTACAAAGACATTGGTTGGTTAACAGGCCGTTTCCTTTGGTCACTCGTCTAACTTTGTACCAATTGGCATAGACTCAAAAGAGTATCCATTTCAGTAGCAAAATCTCAGTTATATTTCCATTTTGGATCCAATGCTGATGCTTCTTTAGTAATACTGAGTGGGAAAGGGTGAGAAAAGGCCATGGTGTGTTAACCATCTACCATGTGAGCCAGGGACTAGAGGGTCTAGATAGGATATGGGTTTATTCATAGAACATTAGAAGGAAACAATTTGAAATATTTCCTGGGGGTAAGGGGAAAAGTTTGGGGTTAGTTTTAGCTAATGGTACCAGTGTGTGAAAGGCAGGTTTGGGACAGAAGAAAGAGACTGCTGATTTTATTTGTCAAAGCAAGGGACATAAACACATTGTGAAATTCTCCACAGGGGGTAGGGGGGAGGGAATAGCAGAAAAATGACTCAGGGTAAAGGGACTCATATCATTTTTAATTAAATTTATTGGGATGACATTGGTCAATAAAATGATATATATTTCAAGGGTATAATTCTATGATATATCATCTGTATGTTGCCTTGTGTGTTTACCACTCGAAGTCAAGTCCCCTTCCGTCACCATATATTTGGCCCCCTTTACCCTTTACCCTTTGCAGCCCTCTGCTCCCATTTCCCTCTGGTAACCCCCATACTGCTGTGTCTCTATCAGTTTTGTTCGTTCATTTGTTGCTTTGACACATTATTTTTAAGTAAAAAAATTCCCTGCAATAAATTTCACAATCTGAAAGTTCTAGACTTGTGATGACATTTAGTGTTTCAAACACATAAGAGGAGGATAGCAATGCCTATCCTGCCTAAATCAATAGATGGCTGTGAGGATCAGATGAGCAACGCTTCCTTCAAGAATGTTTGCTTTTTAGTTGCTTTACAATATGAACTCGGAAAACTCCCTCAATCAACAAATACTGTCCTAAGTGCTTGAAATATGAACAGAACAGGAAGAAACCTCATTTTCATGGAGTTTACATTCTATTTAGATAAATCAGACAACAAAAAATATACAATAAATAAATAAATTATATAAGTGATGGGTCTATGAAGAAAAGAAACAGCAGTGCAAGAGGGAGATATATTACCATATTCGTGTTTTAGAGGAAGTCATATTTTTCTTTTCTTTTTTTTTTTAAAAAAGAGATATACAGAGAGAGAGTGAGCATTTATCCCCCTAATTCAGTGAGACAAGCAGTTAGAAAGCATTCCAAGCAAGGGTTGTTGGTATTGTAACCTAATAGATGAGACAATGAGGCCAATTCTCCCATTCCAGTGAAAAGGCATTATATTCAGCAGAATTTTTTTTGCCAGTACTTATTGTGTAAAATATATATGGAAAAATATTGTGTCCATTAGTAGCCATTTAAAAATGATAAAGATTCATAAAATTCAGGAAGAAGTAAAATCTCACAACATAGTAAAATTATCCATCAAGTTCTATTCCTTCTTTCTGAAGATTTTCAGAATAGTCTCTTGAGAAAGATGCGTCATTGTGAATGAGCTTAAGTATTGAATGACTTGAAATGAGACATTTTATGTAAAAGTACTTGGTATACAATCTGCTACATGTATAACTATTTGATAATTTTTTTTTAATTTAAATAGTCACAAAACTATATCCCAAACCTTATTGGGAGTTACGATTAAATTTTTAATAAGCTAGACAATAAGAAGAAATTAAAGAGCCCCTTTTTGAGAAGTGGGATAACATTCTCAGGCAAAGTTATTGTGGATAACCTTAATTAACACTGTTTTATGTCCCAGACATAAGTAATATGTAGTATATGTGCTCAGATACTTCAGAGGTTAGCCTTGAGTTCATTAAGTATTTGAAGTTCCTTTATTCTTGTTTTCTTCAACCCCACTGCTCCTTATACCACCATCCCCATCAGAAAGTGTGAAATAGAAGAGGAAATTAAAGCTAGCAAACATAGTTTTTGTCAGTTTGGCTCTTAAAAGTTAGTGAGGAAGTCAAAACAGCGAGATAAAATTAGGTTTGAGGTGCTTTCATCTGCACTGTTCCTGTCCCACACTGTCACAAATCATTAGGAATACCCTTGCGTAACTCATTACTGCCTCTGGTTTCAAGAATTTCTGAGATATTTATATGAGTACATTTTATTCGAAAATCAATAATAATTGCTTCTCTTAGAAAGTGCTCCTGCAAGCCGGTAAGGAGAAATATTGGGTGATCATTTGAAATCTGGGAGTTATTTCCCATGGCAACAAAAATGGGAGAAACATCTTTCCCCAGACAGGCCCGGAGGCAATTCCTGTGTTCACGCTGAGCTGTTTTACGTTGCTATCCAGTAATTGCAGTATCGTATTTAATTATTTACCAGTCAGTCCTCCCGACTGAAAACTCCTTGAAGGAAGACCTGCCTTTCATTTTCCTAGCCCTGGGTTCCTAGTACAGGTAGATAGTATTCATAAGTGAAAGAATAAAACAAATAAAAGATCCCTGAGGCTTATGTGAGTTAAGCCGGTCTCCCTCTCTTGTAAACATTGTCCAACAAAAGTAGGTTAAGTCTATTGTTTAGGGAAACCTAGCTCCCTTAATTGCAAGAAGCTCTGAATCAAAATATATCCACTCTTTTTTATATCTCTATTACCTCCATGCAATATAAGTCTATCAAAACATTATATTAGCTACCAAATCTTAGCATAATCTGCTTTTCTAGAAAGCTGCAAAGTATTAGAATAAGCTCTCCTGCCAATGCAAACTCATTAAAACTCCCAGACACCATTAAACTTCCTCTCCTTTGGTGAAGTTAGAATAAATAGCTTCTACTGTATAACTATGATAATTGAATATTCCGAGTGATGATTATTCAGAGACTTAGATACGTTCTTGGTGAAAAATGATCAAATACAGTTCTCTATTTTTAACATAAGCCTTCGGAGGGTTTGTTATTTTCAAATCAAATCTATTAAGCCTCGGGAATACATTATTCCTCATTAAGATTCTTCTTTAATTCATTTGATATGTTGAAGACAGGGTGTCAGTGAATAATTTATAAGTAAAAATCATTTATAATTTTTATCTTAGAAATTAAAGTGAATAGGACATAAGAAAAAGTGTGTGGGGGGGCACAAGTAACTGCTAAGGAGGGTGAGACTGTACAGGAAGAGCTCAAGGTTAATTTTAGCATTAATGGAACACTCTGAGCTTATTATCTAGATAATTTTACCAGCGAGTTTGTTTTATGAACTATACTGGCTAGCAAGTCAACTCATTTCATAAGACATTGAGTATTATTGTGATTTAAAAATTAATAAAATATAAAGTTTCTTAAAAGCACAAACAATTATGTGCCCTTATGGATAACATGAGGTGATAGGAACTATTCCTGGTGATCCATAAACCAGAATAAGATATAAAACATTATTATTATTATACTATTTTAATACGTTAGTCTTATATTTCTATGTATGTAAGACATTTTGCCTAGTAATAAAATTTTTGTTTATGGTGGCTCTGTGCAAAATTCCTTCTACCAGAAAATGACATCAGGATAAGATGGTGCTTTTCAAACATTTTGTTTATTGGCCCTAAGGAGAGTTCCTCTGAAACAAAATTCCCAAATAAGTTCATCACCCCAAAGAGTCCAGGGAACTATCTATCCTGTTCTTGAAGCAGGAAAAGAGAAATGGCTCTTAAGAGCTTGTGAAGGCAGGAAAGGTAGTATTGGGAACTGATATAATTGGTCAGGAAACTAGGAAAACAAAAATTATATCAATGTCAGTAATTATCATTTCACATAAACATTAACCAATGATTAGCAAGTAGTTTATTAAATCTTTTTTTGGATCTAGTTTTCATTAGATCCAACCTGATTTTTTTGGAGGTGCTAGATATACCTATAAGACCTACCTTAGATAATTATTAAATGAGCTTACTCTCAGCCCACAATAGCTTAAAATTTTTAATAGTTATCTCTAGTCCAATTCTAACTATTTTTATATTTGCATTCAGTGAAATCAAGAATTAAAAATATGTGCTATTTAATAACTATGTATGATGCTAGGCGGGTACTGGAAATATCATGAAGAACACTTTGTAAAGTATATAATTGTAACCACTATACTGTACACCTGAAACTAATACAAAAAATGGAAAATAAATATATATGTAATTATGGTTGCCTAATCTAAGCAACATAATGCCAGAAAAACAAGAGAAATTTGAACAATTCAATTGTTCACAAAATTGCACAACCATGGTATTTATTTACCAAAAAATATTTTTATCTGTCTATTCAGCATTATGTATATGCAACAATAATTACTGCAGCAAGTCAAATTATATTTTTCCTAATTTTAATCAGTTATATAACTTTTAATTATATTATACCTCATTTTCTTTTTATTTTTTCTTATTATTAAATACTAAGGAACACAGTTATCATCCAAATAGTCACATTAACATATTTTCAAATCTTTTACTATCATGTAAAAATAGTTTAAGTTTACACCTAATTATTTTCCTACCCTTGGTTTCAGCAACCATCACAATTCTCTGAAATATCCACAGAGTTCATTTTGTTCCATTTTTCTCTCATTGCAAACATTCACACCCATGAACCTACTTAAATTTGCACCTATCTTACTCTATATTTTGAAATAGCTAAATACTCTTGTTTTTTTCAAAAAGCAATAGTAAGTTATTGTGTGAAATAGCTGTGTTGGAAGGAAGTCAAGCCATTTTAACATAATAAATGTTCTTTCCTAGCGATAATAATTTCAGAACGTAAAAGCATACTTAAAACTGGTTTTGAAGGAAAAGGTTTAAAAAAGCAAAATCATGTGATGAGATTACTGTACACTGAACATTTGAAATCTTGGCCACAGATTCTAAATTGTCTTTTCATTATTTTACTTCATTATCGTATGCTACAATGGCTAAGTACTATGACTAAGGTTACTGTGCTATGGAACAGTCAACTGAAGTTGTAATCTCCCTGTATTAGCTTTTCAAATAGAGAGCTTCCGCCTATGCAGCATGTCTCTGAAATGAAGACATTTCTGTAACTATTGGCTGTCATCACTTTTAAAATTAAGAAAAAGAAAAGATAAGTTATAATTGTATACTCACCTTTTGGTGTCTTGAAATAATCCGGCAAAATTAAAATGAATGTGATCACTATTGCTAAAAGTAATTTAAGGAGGGCTGTTTTTGTCATGTCTGTTCCCATGACACACGTGTTCCCATCCCGTGCATTGATGGCAAGTTTCTTTCTGCTTTAAGTTTCATCTCTGTGGTACTTTAAGTTTATGCAATTGACCTCATACTTCCTTTCGGGTACAACTTAAAAAAAAAAGAAAAGAAAAGAAGAAGAAGCCTTGACCTGAGACTTCTTCATTTTGAGTCACTTGACATTGAGAAAACTACTTTCAAATAAGCACTTTCAAACTATCTTCTAAACAAGATAAAAATAAAGAAATGAACCCCCTGGCAAAGGGCAAGGAGACACCTGATTGGTGGTGTTGCTCTTATACCAATCAGGGGCAAAGCGGATGTACAGTCCTTAGTTCATCCTAGCTTCATGCCTGTGCTGGTGGCCAGAGCTGTTTCATGCCTGGGGCACATACAATGAAGAAAATAAAATAAAAATTAAGAAATTAAGAAATGATCTTGAGAAGCATAGGGGTCTTGTCCTCATTTAAATTTGAAGCTATTGTCTCTTGGTTACCATACTGTGTGATAAATATAAACTCACAATATACTCACCAAAAATAAAATGATGAATGTCAGTCATGTCCAGGTTATATGGACAGCATTCATTCATTTACTTATTAAATGATTGTTTATTTTATATATATATATTTTTTTTTTTAAAAAAAAACACACATTAACTCCTGGGCTCAGCAATTCCATATTGGAAATATATCCCAAGGTAATAATTAAAGATGTGCACACAGATTAAACTGCAAGAATTTCATGGCAATATTACAGTCACTGATATAATGTCATATTAAGCAGAAATCAGAAATCACTTTTGAGAAGAATATTAACATGGAAAGATGTGTACCAAATACTTGATAAAAAAGATTTTTTTAAAGATGATTCTTGACCTCTTTTAAGTGTGAGGCAGGCACTGTGCCGGATTCTAGTGTTCAGAAAGCAGTATGTCTAGAGGACAAATACTGTTCAAAAGGTAAGAATAAACTAAAGATGCTTGCACAACTTTAGTTCTACTTTACCTACAAAGTATAAAAGCAGTAGAATGGGACTCGTTATCATTATGCCTGTAAACACTGTTTATTGTTACAGAATCCACACTTTCCATTCCCATTTTTTTAAAGATTTTTTCATTATGGTAATCTTAGTAAGACAAAGTACTTTGTTTAGAATATATAAAGGGTAGGAAAAATTCATGGTGAATAAAGAATATGTGTAAACAAATATTTTTTCCCATTTTTCTTGTTTTCTCGTGTTGGGTTTTTTTAAATGGTTATCAATTTCCTTCTGCTCACTCTCTTTTGTACTCTCACCACCCATCTGTTTCTATTTATCCTATTTCTTGTTCTTATTCACCCAACCCTGGTCTTTATGGAACAATGGGTGAGTGGGGAGTAGAAGGCCGGGAGCAAAGGTCATGCTGTGAATATATTATGAGCATGAATGAACGTCTTCTGATTAGGGTTGGGGATTTGGTAGATGGAAATCAAAGGTTAAGAGGCCTTAGCACCCGAGCCTAAGAATAGTCAAATGGGAGTAAGGGCTTCAAACATTAGACTTTTTAAAATTATTATTCTTGATTTCAGAGAGGAAGGGAAAGGGGGAGAGAGAGAGATGAGAGTGAATCATTGATCAGCTGCCTCCTGCATGCCCCACATTGGGGATCGAGCCTCCTACCCGGGCATGTACCCTGACTGGGAATCAAACCATGATCTCCTGGTTCATAGGGTGACGCTCAACCACTGAGCCACATCAGCCAGGCAACATTAGACTTATTTTATGAACAACATCAAGAATCGTTCAAAAGGAAGAGAAGAATTGATGAGAGTCATTGCCCACACAGCCTACTGAACAGAGGTGTATAGGAATACAGGTCCAGCAAAAGGTCCTGTAGAGATGCTGGTGGGGAGGGGTGAGAGACCCTGTCCCTTAATTCTTCCCCAGCTTACGAGGTGTCACTGAGTGATCAGTGGACCTTCTACTCCCCATCTGGACCCTGTTTGATTCACTCAGACACTTTCTCATTTATGAATACAAACATTCCAATCATAATTTTAACAATGGAGATAAAATTCATCAGAAAGTATTTATTTATTTAACACCATTAAGTCTGTTTAATTCCTTGATCAATTTTCTTCAAAAGGCCGCTAAGCCACTTCAATAGAAGGTGGAGAAAAAATAGGTTTACAGTTGTTTGTATGAAAAATAATACAATAATTAATACATAATACAAGAATGAACTGTGTTTCATGTACTCACAACTATAAACCTACTTTTGCCCATCCTGTATTTTCTTTTCTTTTTTAAATAAAAATATGGTTTTGTTGGTTTGAGAGAAATTAAGGGAGAAGAAGAAAGATCCTAGGTGAGAAAAACATCAGTCAGCTGCTTCCTGAACGCCTCCTACTGGGGATTGAACCTGAAACCCAGGCAAGTGCCCTGACCTGGAATCAAACCCACGACCTCTCAGTGGGTGGTTTTTCTTTTTTTTCTTCTTTTTTTTAACTTTATCTTTATTGTTGAAAGTATGTGTGTGTGTGTGTGTGTGTGTGTGTTTCCCCATTGATCCCCTCTTCCCTGCACCTGCCCCTCCTGAGCCTTTGCCACACTATTGTCTGTGTCCTTGGGCTCTGCATACCTTCCTATATAATAAAAGGGTAATATACAAATGGACCCTAACAGCAGAACAACTGGGAATGACACTCACTGACAATCAAGGGGCAGATGCTCGATGCAGGAGCTGCCCCCTGGTGGTCAGTGCACTCCCACAGGGGGAGCTCTGCTCAGCCACAAGCCAGGCTGCCAGCTGCCAGTACAGCGGTGGTGGCGGGAGCCTCTCCTGCCTCCTCAGCAGCGCTAAGGATGTCTGACTGCAGCTTGGGCCTGTTCCCTGCTAGCAAGTGGACATCCCCTGAGGGCTCCTGGGCTGCCAGAGGGATGTCTGACTGCCAGCTTAGGCCCAATTGCCCAGGGAACGGGCCTAAGCCAGCAGGTGGACATCCCCTGAGGGGGTCCCAGACTTCGAGAGAGCATAGGCCGAACTGAAGAACTCCCCCTCCCCCAAGTGCACAAATTTTTGTGCGCCAAGCCTCTAGTATGCATATAAATTCCTCAGTTAATCTCTCCCTCTCCACCCCTACCCTCATCTTCCTTCTAAAATTCATCAGTCTGTTCATGGCTCCATGTCTCTGGACAGGTTGTGCTAACTCTTGATTTTATTCACCTTTTATTTTTATTTTGAAGATAGAACTGAAACCACAGAAGGTTAGAAACAAACAAACCTGGAGTAGACATGCATCTAATGGTGTGTAAGAAATTTTCTTCAGTCAATTTCTTGAATTATATATTAAGAAGGACAGAGATGTAGCAAGCTCTAAACTTTAAGTGTGTGACTGTTGGAACTTAATGTGCATATTTGCCCTGAGGAACTGTGGGAAGCTAAAGCAGCTCTCAGAGCTGGAGATGTGCGCAGGGGTTTTCCCAGCGGCTTGTCACTATTCCTTTGGTGTCCTTCCTTGCCTCTGTGCTCCCCTTGCTTTCATATATCTGTACCATCACCTCTCCATCAATCACACATGACAACTCTGCAGATTAAGTTATTTCTGAAGACTTCATTTGATTTTTTACTGGTCCATAGATACAACAAAGATCATTTAACTATACTCCAATTATGTCATTTTTAGTTTTTTATCTAGCACCACATGTGAATATTCACATACAAACATTTTTGAGTCTGATTATAGAGTAGAATTACTGAAGCAAACAGGATGAAGACATTTGAAGTAATTGATTGACTAAGACAACTGTCTCCCAGAAAACCTGTCAGCATATTGTGTATGAGAGTGTCTATTTAATCACCAAACTTCAACACTCGCCATTTTATTCTTTTAACCTTTGCCAATATAACTTGTGTTTTAATTTGCATTTTTTATCACTAGTAAGTCTGAACACTTTTCATATTTACTGGAAATTTGAATTTCTTCTCTTGTGAATTGCCTGCTCATGTCTTTTATTAGAGCACTCACATCCTTGTTGCTGCTTGTATAGGCCTTTCCCCTCTATTGGGAATATGTATCATTTGCCATATATGTTGCAAACATTTTCCCTAAGTTGTCATGTTTTTGTGTTGTTGTTTTTAATCCTCACCAGAGGATATGTTTTTATTGATTTTTAGAGAGAGAAGAAAGGAAAGAAAGGGGGGGGGGGGGACGGGGAGATGTGAGAGAGACCCATCAATTGGTTGCCTCCTGAATGTGCCCCAGCGAGGGATGGATCCCGAAACCTAGGTGTGTGCCCTGACCTAATAGTAGCGAACACAAATGTGGTTTTCCTATGTACCAGGCGCTGCTCTAACTCACAGGTGGCACTACTGACTCTTGGGGCTAGATAATTCTCCGTGTGTAGGGGACTGTCCTTGCACTGTAGAGCGTTTAGCAGCAGATGCCAGTAACAACCCTGCCCTCGTTTTGACAACAACCGCCACAACAAAATGTCTCCGGACACCACCTGATGTCCCTGAGGAGGCAAAATACTCCATTGAGAAGCACTGTGCTGAACACTTCACCTGCATTAAATTAAGTCATTTAATCCTGAAAACAACCTTAGGAAATAGTCACCATCATTGTTTCCATTTTACTCGCATCAGACCAGCCCTATTCTAGGTGATCTAATCTCCCAGAGAGTGGCTTTAAAAGACAATTTATAATCTCAATCAGCCTAATTACTTCTAATAGTGTTACTTGCAGCTAAACCATCTACTTTGGCAACACGGCAAGGCTTGTTTTGACACATTTGGGGAGAGGGTGGGGCGCGGATAATCTCCTATTAATGAGGTTCGTCTGAGTGTGGAGAGGGTTTGGGGAAGTTCCAATGTCCTCATTCATTTGGTAGCTCGTTCAGCAAATAGTTCCTGAACACATGCACCATGACAGGCCGCAGTCTGCACCCCAGAGATGAAGCAGCAAACGAGGCGAAGTGCCTGCACTCGCATTCTAGCGGGAGTGTGCATTCCACTGACTATCATCCAAAAATGACAATAGCTTCTGTTCAGATAATGTTCAATGTTCTGGGGGGAAAAAAGGCAAAGAATGATGTGCTAACAGAGAGTCAGGCAGGGCGCATGTTGTAGTTGAGACAAGGATGCTAACAAAGGCCTGTCTTGTATGGTTCCATATACAAGACTCGAGAGAAAACTCAAAACTAGAGGGGCAGAAACACGGCGGTGATTCCCAGAGACTGGAGATAGAGGGAGGGCTGGACTCCCAAGGGACACGAGGGAATTTTCAGGATGATGAAAATTTGTATTTTGATGATGGTGAAGCATCCATCTTATATAAAAACTTTTCCGGCTTCTGTAAATGCTTGCTGGCTTAAATAATAAGGAAAATAAAACTACTTCCATTTCAGAGAGGCCATTAAACCTTCTCCTGACGAAGTTATCAGTGCTGGCATCAGGCCAAGCCTTTGGTTGAGGTCTCAAAGCCCCAGCACATAGGGCCCTTTAAGAACTTGCAAAGGGAACTGGAAAAAACCATATTTGGGAGACAAAGAAAGTGGAATGGTATAAATACAGGAAACTTCCTGTGTGATTTCACCCAGAATTTGAGAAACATTTTCCTCTGGGCCCGTGCGTAATAAATGCAACTCCATCTCTCTAAGCGTTGCTTGATTCTTCTCTGGTTTTTCTGTAACAATGGTAGTGTTTATGCAACTGTTAACATTAGTCAAAACTCTAGAACTGTACATTAAATGCAATGGATTTTACTATAGGTAAATTATGACTCAATAGACACAGCTTTCTCTCTCTCTCTCTCTCTCTCTCTTTCTCTCTCTCTCTCATCTCCACACAGGCTATCATGCTGTTTTAGAAGCAGAGATTATTGAGAAAGGGGCTGGGATGTTGTTTCTGAGGCTGGCAGTGGACCAGAGCTTGAACTTAATTGAGGAGAATTCCAGAGGGAGCCTCAGGTCAGGTCAGCAGGAGACCACAGCGTTGCCCCTGCTTCCTGCAGTGGCCCAGGTGAGGCTGTTGGAAAGAACCCAGGGCACGAAGGCACACGGGAAGTCACGTCCTTAACAGCCAGGTCAGTGACCCAGAAAAGGTTATCAGCATTGCTCAGACCACAGGCTGCGGTTCACTGAGCCGCTGCCTCTTTGTTCATGACCCTCTGGGGAGCATCTGGTTTG
The DNA here is from genome assembly GCA_004026665.1 of Murina feae. Taxonomy (NCBI): domain Eukaryota; kingdom Metazoa; phylum Chordata; class Mammalia; order Chiroptera; family Vespertilionidae; genus Murina; species Murina feae. Next base: position 14,413 of record PVJC01005673.1, read on the forward strand.
ATCTGCCACCTCTGTGTTCAGAATGTTCATTCCCTTGAGGCCTTTGCCCATGGGCCCTCTCCCACACAGCCCATACCTAGCTGCTCTGCCTGCACTCTGTCCCCGCCCAACCCAATCACCTGGGGCAAGAAGCACAGAATCTGTTTTCACCTACAAAAGCCACTGCACTGAGGTAGCAGCCTGCACAGGAAAGAACCCACTGGGGCCACTTTCCTTAGAAGGAATACGAGGCAGGCTCGTCTGCCCAGCCAGTTCACTCAGAGATGGGGGGAAGGGGTGGGAGTGGGGGGCAGACAGGTAAACCACCCTGGAATGGATTCCAAGGACCACTGTAGGGTTTCGGCCTCTGGAACAAAGTTCCTGACAATTAATTTGACCCAGAAATGCGTGATCATGTTACTTCCATGTATAAAGACGCAGAAAAGCACAATCAAAACACTTTTCATGCCCTAGCTGTTTTGGCTCAGTGGATAGAGCGTTGGCCTGTGGACTGAAGATTCCCGGGTTCGATTCCGGTCAAGGGCACATGCCCAGGTTGCAGGAGGCAACTGACCAATGATTCCCTCTCATCATTGATATTTCTAAATCTCCCCTCTCCCTTCCTCTTTGACAGCAATGAAAATATATATTTTCATTTTTATGATACTAAAATCTAACATCCTGACTCTAAGAAATGCAGTAAAACCAATTCCTAGGAGTCAAAGCATTCAGTGCAATAGGTCCAGTCCCAGAGAAGAAGAACTGGAGGCAACCAGAGGGCATTTCAATGTCAAATTATAAATACGTTCCATTCTCCTCCCCTCCATCCCCAAGGAAATCAAGAACTTGTGTGACTGAGACTCAGTGTTACTTGTTGCAGACTGTTCTTTTTATCTGACACTGGGCCTATTTGACCTAATACTGTCAGACTCTAGCCATTGATTTTACTCAATTTCCTAAAGAGTCGAAGGTTGTTACATGCCAGCAGCATAGGACTGTTTCAATTGGGCTTTTTTGGGGTCTCTTTACCACGTAATCTGTAAGGAATCGCATTTCTTGATTTTCTTGCAGTTGGAAAGGAAGAGAATAAAATGCTTGGGGATTTTTCCTCTTTGTGTTGCTTAGAGCATTGACTCTATGACTGTCCCCAAATGTGTATAGTGCGTGCCACCTCCAGTGCACCCACCGCATTTCTATCCTAGGTCAGCCCGAATCTTTCCTCCACAATTCTGTGTTAATTATAGTCACTGAATACAGAAAGCAAGTGTGAACACAGAGGTATGCATGCGTTTTAAAAGGTGAACAAAATGGAGGAGGAAGATGAAGCATACTGGTAATGACCGATAAAAACTCTTCCGTTTACTTAGCTGTCTGATTCATCTTTGTTCATTCTCTCCCCCGGAACAAGTAGTACTGTGTCTCCTATGCCATGGGCTTCGTCGTGATACTTGGTCAATGTTGCCGAATGAATATTCTGGAAGCAATCCACCAGCACAGTGACAAATCTGAATGCTTAGCCTTGTAGAACGGCAATAAACATTCTCTGAGAACATGGAAAGGGAAGCTGGATTGAGTGGTTCCTGCCCGTTAGACAGGAAGTGATATGTCAAATATGAAGATACACCCTGGAACATTTTTGACTCGTAAGAAATCAGCATCAATAAGTAGTCACAATTTTTGTCTTCAAAAAGCAGAACAAGTATGTTGAGATACTGGGAGATTTTTTTTTAATACATGGAAATAAATACAGATACTTTGTGTTCATCTGCCGGAGACCAGTCATTGTCACTTAGTAGAGAAATGTGCCTGAAGGCTGGTCGAACCTAATTCCCCTGAATAGTGGGGGAGCTATTCACCCATCCTTTAGATGGAGACATTGATAGTTAAAGCAGCCCTCCACCTCTGTTACTAATATGTAAATTCTTCTTGCCTCTTTGTTGGTGGAATTTCCTGCCCTTTTGATAAGGATGTGGTTGTTTTCCCCATTGCCTTAATAAAAGCTTTGAGCAAAGACTGGAGTGGGGGGCAATCTTACCCACTAGTGGAAAGATGCCACGCCTGGTCCCCATTATTCCAAATTAATTTTCTTCTAGTCTCTCTCTTCATTTTGTGTGCAGCCTCCTCCAGAACTCGAACCCTGAACAAGAACCTTGAACCACGCGGGACGTGTAAGGGGCTCCCGCATTCATCCCTTGCCTTGTAAATTTATGGAATCCTAAATTAAGGATCTTCTAATGTAGCAGTTCTCAACCTGTGGGTCTCGACCCCTTTGGCGGTCGAACGACCCTTTCACAGGGGTCGCCTGAGACCATCCTGTCTATCAGATATTTACACTATGATTCATAACAGTAGCAACATTACAGTTATGAAGTAGCAACGAAAATAATTTTATGGTTGGGTCACACCATGAGGAACTGTATTTAAAGGGCAAGAAGGTTGAGAACCACTGTCTAACATTTCATAAAACTGGGAGTATAACACTATACATTAGAAGAAAGGTCCTGTTTATAATGCTCATGGGGAAAGATGGCCATACTGTAATAGTTACTTCCCAAGGCTTCATAAGTGAGGAGTGTTATTTCATTCATTCATTCATTCATTCATTCATTCATTCATTCAACAAATGTTTATGAGTGCCTGGCACCATAGACCTCCCAGCTAGCCAGGGACATAGATAAGCTAGCCAATCAGGTACCTGCTACAACACAGGTTGCCTGAGTTACTACAGAACCCAGAGGAAGAATGCACTCAGCCTGGAAAGTTCAGGATAGAGATTGCCCGAGGAAGTGACCCTTGAGCTGAGCCTTGAGGGATTCATACAAGCAGAGATTGGAAAGGCAGGACATGCCAGATGGAGGAAACTTAATTAAAGGTATAATTATGAGAGAAATTATACATTCTACCAGGGGTCCTCAAACTTTTTAAACAGGTGGCCAGTTTATAGTCCCTCAGATTGTTGGAGGGCTGGACTAAAGTTTTAAAAAAAAACAACTATGAACAAATTCCTATGCACACTGCACATATCTTATTTTGAAGTAAAAAAAAAAACAAGGTGGCAAAAACACCTGGCGGGCTTGATAAATGTCCTCGGCGGGCCGCATGTGGCCTGTTTAAGGACACCTGTAGACACTGCAAATCATCCAGAACGGGCACAGGCCTAGAGAGAGAGGTTCGATGACAAAGAAGCTTATGACCTACAAAGCCCACGTTAAGACACTAGAACTTCACCTGGAGGGCAACAGAGAGTCACTAAAGTATATTAATCAGGGTCCTGGGGGACAGACAGAATTAGGTTTGTGTTTTAGAATGGTTACGGACAGGCAAGACGTGTTGGAATCCATTTTACAAAAACCCTTTTTTCCAGTTCGAGAGTGTGCGTGGCCTGCTTACAGGAGGCCTACTTGTGAATGGATGGATGGAAACGCGTGCGGGAGAGAAGGCGCTCTCCTTCCCCACGTCTCAGCACCATGCAGAGCAGTTCTTTGTGTGTAAGAAGTTGTCTTTGTCACTTATTCACCTTATCCCAGTTATACAATTTTGGCATCCACAGTGACAGTCACCCTAAAAGCTGGGGTCAGCCCCCACACACTGGTGATCATTAACCACAGACCCAGAGCCCAAGCAGCACAGGGCCCCACTGAATGTTTACAGGTTGCAGGCAGTGTCACAGGCTCTGCCGAGGAGGCCCAGGGCTCTCCAACTCACAGCCCGGAGTCTGGGAACTGCGCTGCTGCATTCCAAAGCCCACACTGTTCCCATTCGTGGGACCAAGCAGACCGCGTATGGGGTTGGCCGCCCTCAGGCTGTCTGTTTCCTGGTTAGCATTGCTAGTGAGGTGTCCCAAGACCACCTGCTGACCCAGACAGGTGCCACGTTTGCCTCTGCTGAATGGCGACCATGGCTCTGTGCTTCACAGGCGCCATGTGCCTGCTGCAGGTGGGCCAAAGCTCCCCACAGAGCTGCACTCGCCCAGCCCCAGGCTTCCCTTCTCAGAACTGGGGCATCCTCTGGCAAGGTCCCCTCAGGCTGGCAGTGCCTGGCTCTGCTGTGCCTGCTCCCAAGCACTGCCAGGCCCCTGTCCCGTGCCAGGGGCTTTCCTACCGGCCTTAGAAAAGGCTCCCATTCCTAAGATGTAGGTCGCCTGTGATTGTGAACAGAACTTGTGTTAGACACAGTTGTGAGTCTTTCCAGACTGTAAGGCAGTTTTTGTGGAGATGCTCTGGGGACGAAGAGGAGTGACCTGACAGGAGGCTTGTAACCACTTTCCTCCATGTGTACGAGTCCCCCCGAACAAGGGGCTTTGTGTCCGTCCCTGGGACTGGACTGGGACTGTGCCACAGCCCTCTGACCAGAACTAAGAAGTGAACAGGAGCACAAATGTGGCTGTTAGCCTTGGATGTGATTGGAACAAGCTCCCACCGGGAAGATGGAAAAGTGACCCTACCATGTGGAGCCAGAGGGGAGCCCAGCGGGGAGCCCAGGACCATTTGCCCCTGCCCTGTGGGGATGGACGTGTTTTTCTTGGAGGAATGAAAACTGTGGGAGTGTAGCTTGGACAGAGGAATGGAGTTATGGCTGCCCCTTACGTTTTCCATAATAATTTCATTTTTAATCTCCTTTAGATTTTGGTAACATTCGTTTTGAAAATTCTAGATTGGCTTTTGGCTGTGGTAAAGGAAGCCAAGGAAACTTTTTTTTTTTTTTAATCAAGTTAAAAGGGGAAACAAGTTACCCGGGGAACCAAATGAAATCAGAGTGAGAATCCGAGGTGAACTTCAAGAGGACAAATTTTGGGTTGGATTGACTTGGCCATCTGTCTCACCCATCTGGAAATTTTCCTTCCAGGAGTATGATTTGCTCACACCTTTTAAAGCTCTGTATTTTCATAGGAGGCTGTTTTGTGTCAAAACATGGATAGCAGCCCTCTCCGGTTTGGCTCAGTGGATAGAATGTCGGCCTGCAAGTTGAAGGGTTCCAGGTTCGATTCCAGTCAAGGGCACATGCCCAGGTTTCAGGCTCGATCCCCAGTAGGGGGCATGCAAGAGGCATCTGATCAATGATTCTCTCTCATCATTGATGCTTCTTTCTCTCCCTCCTCTTCCTCTCTGAGGTAAATAAAAAATAAAAAAATTTAAAATATATGTATTTTTTAAAAATGGGTAGTGACAGTACTGCTAAAAGTAATCCTAGATCCTCAAATCCTGGGATGCAGATTTTAACCATAGATACTGTACACAATTATATTTGAGACTTTAATCCTCCCCAATGGCACAACTCATAATCAGAGCAGAAAATGAAAAGCCAAACCATTTCTTTATGAAGGACACCTACTCATAAGGATCAAGTTCTGTTTGCTGCCTGTCAGTACTGCACTTCAACCAGATGAAAACATGGCTAAGCTCACCGTCGTGATTAGTATCAACTCCATCATCTGAGAGCTCACAAAGGCCAGAGTATGGGCACCACCTGTAAAGTAAACAGTAATCAAATTTTAGGTTCATTTATTCCACTTCCGATGACTGCTGTATGGTTTCTTCTCAGGGGAAAAATGTTAAGACTTGGACAGCATTTATTGATCCATTATTACGCTCTGATTCTATGGATCCATTTATAGGCCAACTTGTAAAATCTCAGCATAAATTCTTAGCTGTGTTGCCAATGTGGTGCCAGAATGAAAGATTAAAAACAGCCATTTCAAAATCTAATTTTAAAGAATGGGCTGTATTTTAAACCTCATTCACATGTCTAAATCATATGACTTAGTTATAAGATAACTGTATACAAGCCCTTTGAACAATACAAAAAGACATACAAGCTATCTTTCCTAGGTGAAGTCATTCATTCATTCAAAAATGAAAAAAAACATTTGTTGAGTATCTACAAATAGCAGACAGGGTAAGTAATAGACGCTGGAGATGTAACAGTGAACTAAACCAACACGTTTCTTCTTTCATGGAGCTTAAATTCCACTGGGACTACAGAGATAAACAGATACAGGTCAGGTGGTGCTAAGTGCTGAGAAATGGGGAGGGGGGTGTTGCAGGTTTACATAGGATCGGCAGGAAAGGTAACAGGAAGGAAAAGGGAAACAGTTGTGTGAATGTCGAAGAGTCTTCCAGGGGGCGGGACGTGCAGAAGCTTGACTGACAAGTGCTTGGTGTGTGTGGCAGAGAGGAAGGAGTCCGGTGGTGAGAGATGAGGCCAGCAGCACGGGACCAGACTATGAGGGATGTTGGATGTGGTTTACTTTTATTGGGGTGGTGGAGCAAATAACCTTAAAATATTCATCAGTGAATCAAAGCGAATAGATTTTAGGACAGTACAAACAACACATTTAACGTGGGGGGAAAAAAGGAAAGGGTGTGTGGGAAATCCTATTTCTTAAATTAGGACTCATTTTTACTGCAATTGTAACCTGATTTGATTGCAATGCTTTTCTAGTCTTTCTCACTATAAAACCAAAAGAAAACAACAATTAAAATGCCAAAATAGAATAACAAATGGGGGGGAGGGGGGATCATGAGAAGAATATCTTTTGCTGTTAATGTACATACTCAAATGCTAACAATGAAAAGTCAGATGAGGGCTGAAAAGTAGTATCAAATTCCAACAATTTAGGCTATGGATTTAGAGGGCTGTCTTTTGCACTTACAGACAATACTACTGAAATGATTTTTATCTATTTGTGCAAGTGATGGCAAAGGAGGGGGTTGGAGTCTCTTCCATGTGGCTCTAATTTTTAAAAATTGCCCTAACTGCCCTAACCGGTTTGGCTCAGTGGATAGAGCGTTGGCCTGCGGCCTGGGGACTGAAAGGTCCCGGGTTCGATTCCTGTCAAGAGCATGTATCTTGGTTGTGGGCACATTCCCAGTGGGGGGTGTGCAGGAGGCAGCTAATCGATGTTTCTCTCATCAATGTTTCTGACTCTCTATTCCTCTCCCTTCCTCTCTGTAAAAAATCAATAGAACATACTTTTTAAAAATCAATGTTTCTCTCTCTCAAATCAATTTTTAAGAAGTGATTTTTTTTAAAAAATTGCCCTAACTGAGTGGATAGAGTGTCGGCCCACAAACTGAAGGGTCCCAGATTCAATTCCGTCAAGGGCATGTACTTTGGTTACAAGTTTGATCCCTGTTCAGGGCACATGCAGGAGGCAACCAATCGATGTGCCTCTCTCACATTGATGTTTCTCTCTATCTCTGTCTCTTCCCCTCCCTTTCACTCTCTCTAAAAAAAAAAAAAAAAAGGAAAATATCCTCAGGGGAGGGTTAACAATGTGTTTCTGTGGAGTCCTCTGTGGTAGATTTTCTAATGAATCACTTTCCTGATTGTGACAGTTTGAAATCCACCCTTCCGCTTTCCTTTGAACTAGCAGTCTGATTCAATGCTTCATTGTTTTATATTATGTTGCTTTCTCTAACCCCTTCCCCAAGAGGGAATGTACAAAATAGATCCCTAAGATAAATCTCCCAGCCACCCCTAGGTTGCTGCCACCCCTAGGTTGCTGCCACAATTTGGCTTTTATTCTGATAGTGACTTGATCCCCTCAGGTTTCTGGCTCACCACTGGCTTGTGTCGGATTTTCATATCGGAAGACATGCTGGAAATGTCCTGAGCAAATGTCATTTGGGCTGGCAGCGGGGAGTGACCACATTCAACCCTTGGGGACAGCATGCAGCCAGCTCAGAGTAGCAAACAATTAATCTGCAAATAACGAACATATGCAGAATCAAGCAGAGGTGGGCATTTCACTTACACATCAGTCTGAGACAAGATAAGGAAGCCCCAGTCCTCCCTTATCTATCCACCATAAGCTCCGTGAGGGAAAGGACCTTGGCTGTGTTGCTCAAGTCTGATTATGAGTTTACATAAAGTGCTTTAGGTTTGTGCTTAGCACATAGGCGCTGAGTAAGTTAGTTACTGCTGTTCTTAGCATCCAGTCTACTGCAGGAGTTTAATATATGTGGGCTAAACAGATTTAAATAAGGAGGCTACTCCTGTGGCATTCCTATTGACCCGCCATTGGAAAACGATGATCATGGACAGTACTGAGAATCATATTCCCATGTCGAGGCACACACCCATGTCGAGGCACAGTGATGATCAGATGGTTGCAAGAAGGGTTGCAGAGGCTGGAAAAGAGGCGACTCTCGGTGAGTTTCTCCGGGACGATCCAGTCCTGCTCTCCAAGGAAGCAAACCACAGGCCCGTCGTCCGACGGCCTTCCAGCCCTGCAGAGGGACCTCTTCCTGAACGTCCGCACGCGGGAAGGCCCCATTCCCAGGTTCAAGGGGCGGGGAGCAAGCGGAATCTCGGTCGGGTCTGCCGTCCCCCGCCCCTGCCCCAGAGCTCCGCCCAGACTGACGTCCGCCTCCCCCAGGAGCCTCCAAACTCAGCCCGGGCCCTCCCGCTCCGTCCTTCCCCTGCCCCCCTCTCCCCCTCCGTTCCCCAGGCCCCGGCCGTCGGCGGGCGCCGCGCAGGGGGGACTTGAAACCGCCAACCCGGAGGCGGCGGCAGTCTCCCGGGGCCCAGCGCCGGCGAGGAGGGGGCGGGGCCCGTGGGGGCGGGGCCTGGTGAGAGGGGGCGGGGCTGGCGGGAGCCGCTCGCTCGGCGCCTGGACTGACGGGCTGTCGGTCCGACTCCCCCTCCCTCGCCCTCCCGCCCCCTCCGCTTCGCCCGCAGAGTTGGTCCCCCCGAGACGTGGTGCAGATTGACGGAGGGGGAGCGGCCCGCCCCATCCCGGCGGGCGCCGGGGGTAAGGCTGCCGGGAGGGGGTTGGGGGCGCCTGGGGGGCCGAGCATCCCTCTCCCCGACCCGCGTGCCCCGGCCCCCCGCCGGCCCGCCTCCTTCCGCCGGGCCACCCCGCCCCGCCACGACCCCTGGCCGCCTCAGGAGCCCGACGAGGTAAGTGCGACTTCCGCCTCGCCGCGGGTCCCCACGCGACCCTGCCCCCGTCCTCGGCGGCCCGCGGCCCGCTGGGCCCTCCGCCTGCCCCAGGAGGCAGCCGGGCGGGGGCCTCCCCAAACCGCGTCCCGGCTCGAACCCGGGCCGGGCCTCCGCGCCGCGCAGCCGGAGCCCGGGGGCGCCTGGGCCGCTCTGAGTTGTGCAAAGTTGCGGCCGCGGCGCCGGCGGCGGGCCTGTGAGGCGGGGCCCCGGCTGTCTGGGATCCCGCTCTTCCCGGGGCTGCTGTGCACGTCCCCCCGTGGTTACCCGCACACGCGTCCTCTAGGTGCTGGTTTTAAGGAAATGCCTCGCCCCCGAGCGTGGAGCGTCGGGAAGGGGCTGTATTTCTAGGAGCTCTGGCGAGCCTGGTGGAAACTTTCCTCCTTTTAAGCATTTTCAGCGCCTGCTTCGGGATCAAATGCTAAGGGAGGAAGTTTGCTGTATCAAAGGGTGAAGCACCGCTGCCACCTTCATAACTGATCCGTTTGAGTCTGAAAAATACATTTCAATGGTGGATGCACTCACAAAATTCAAAAGGGATGATATATACAAATTGCCTCTCCCCGCCCACCGGGACCCCAGCAGCCAATGTGACCCCTGCCTGGCGCATCCTTGTGCAGATGCAAATGCCTTTTAAAAATGCCTTGCAGTCACTAGTGCCTAATACGTTTTCCTTCTCCTTCCTTTTAGGAAACAGAGTAGCAAGTCTTTTTGGTTAGTACACCACTGGTAAAAACAAACAAACAATAATGACTTAGTTCTGGTTGTAAGCATTTGTGAATTTAACTAGATTGTGAACGTGTATGTTCTATTGACTTGCCATAACTAGGTGAATACCTTTACACAAAAGTGACTATACTATTTTTGGGTAATGGGGCAGGTAGGTAGAAATCCTTGTGAAATTGTAAGAAGATAGGTCTTAATATATACAATAGATAGTTCCAGAAACTATTTGAAGCATATAGTACCATATAGTACCATAGGATGAAACAAAACTAAATGAGAAAATTGAGGCAGAGCAGGGGAAAAAAAAGAAAAAAAAGAATACAAAGTGACAGGGAAAGTGCATACTATAAAATTGTATGATGCAGTTGGCGACATTTTAAAAATATCCCTCAGAAAATGATGAATTTTGGACAAGTGGTCTTCAGTAAAGGGCAGTAATAAAACTCTAAAGGTAAGTCCTCTGAAAGCTTAATTTTTTGATCCATTCATAACATTTAAAATAACCTACGCCCAGCTGCTGTGGCTTGAGCGTTGACCTATGAACCAGGAGGTCACGGTTCAATTCCCAGGCAGGGCATATGCCAGGGTTTCTGGCTCTATCCCCAGTGGTAGGCGTGCAGGAGACAGCTGATCAATGATTCTCGCTCATCATTGATGTTTCTATCTCTCTCCATCTCCCTTCCTCTCTGAAATCAATAAAAATATATTTTTTAAAAAGAAAAGAAAATTACCTAGGACAGTATTTCCCAAACTGTGTCCCTAAGAAATGAGCAATCAATAGTTTATTACTTAAAGTAAGATTCTAGTTCAAATAAGTTTGAGATAGCTGGATTAGACCAAGTTTAGTAGTTATTTACTCTTTCTTGGTTAATGTTCAAATTTACTCTTTTAAAGGGAGTTATATTTTGTTACCTTTTCCAAATTTATTTGACTATGGAACACAAATGGAAAACCACTGAGCCTGTTGAAATGGCTGGACTGCCTATTCTTCAAACAGTTTTTCATGAGAATTTCCTACAACTGAGGTTTGATAGGAATTGCAAAGCAAAGAGTTTGAGGTTTTCCAACTTGGTAAATACCAAAGTGAAGATAATTAAAAAGTCAGAATTAATATTATAAGTATTAAAGGTAAAGGCTACTTTTCCCCTGAATTCTTTCATAGTTCTTCATTATTCTGCAGGTTGCCTGTTGGACCAAATGACCTTTAGGACTTTTGCCTGTTCAGTGCTTCAAGGCTACTCATGGTCTTGAATTAGACTAGGTTTACACAAATAGAATTCCTTGAAGAATAACTTCAGTTATTCTCAGATGTAAACATGTGATCAGCATGTCCTTTTCATGACAAACATTATTGATACTATTATCCTATATAATAAAAGGGTAATATGCAAATTGACCCTAACAGCAGAACCACTGGGAATGACTGGTCACTATAACACTCACTGACCACCAGAGGGCAGCCGCTCAATACAGGAGCTGTCCCCCCTGGTGGTCAGTGCCCTCCTACAGTGGGAGCTCTGCTCAGCTGCAAGCCAGGTTGATGACTGCCAGTATAGCAGTGGTGGTGGGAGCCTCTCCCGCCGCCTCAGCAGTGTTAAGGATGTCTGACTGCAACTTGGGCCTGCTCCCCAATGGCAAGTGGATATCCCCCAAGGGCTTCTGGGCTCCAGAGAGATGTCTGACTGCCAGCTCAGGCCTGATCACCCAGGGAGTAGGCCTAAGCAAGCAGGTAGACATCCCCCGAGGGGTCCCAGGCTGCGAGAGGGCACAGGTCAGGGTGAGGGATTCCCCCCCCCCCCCAAGTGCACAAATTTTTATGCACTGGGCCTCTAGTTTTACTATAAATCCTAGAATCCTGTAGTGGTAAGAGACCTTAGAAAGCATGGTACATACTGGAAAGGACTCTGAAGCCAGGAAATCTGGAATACTACCACTAATGTGCAGGGTTGTTTCTAGCAAATTTATGAACCGCTCTGAATCTGTTTTCTTATTTATAAGATTACAATGAGGCCAACACTCAAATCATTCAATAGATGTTGAGAATAGAATAGGTAATGGGTGATAGAAAAACAGCTTTAAGGGCCAGGATCCAAGATGGCGGAGGAGTAGGTGGACATTTCACTCACCTCCTCCCAGGACCAAACTGGAATTACATCTAAAATATAGAGCAATCAACCTAAAGACTGGTTGAAGAGAAATCTTATAACCAAGAATTTACAGAAGAAGCCACATGGAGACTGGTAGGAAGGGGTAGACATGAAAAGAGCTGGTCTGTTCCCAAGGGCTGCATCTGAGATTCCAGAGGAATATCTCAGCTGCAAAGGTTCACCTTGAGGAGCATGGGGTTTCAACCCCACACTAGGCTCCACATAACATCTGGCTGTAAAAATCGGTGGGGATTCTGTCTGTCAAAGAGAGACTAGAGTCTACTAAATACACAGACACCCTCTTAAAGGGCCAGTGCATAAAATCTCCTTTGCAGCCACTCACCCTGGGCTCCTTTGGAGGGAGGGTGGAGCAGATTAGTTGTGTAAGGAGAGCTGAGGGGATAGCTACTGGGACCCTCTGTGCTGAGTCACTCTCCTGTACCACAGACACCATCTTTTGGGGGTGGAGCATGTCCCTCCATATAGCATCAGCCTCAGGGAAAGCCCCTCCCTCTGGACTCTCTATCACCCACCCTGTGGAGCTTGCATCCTACTGAGGAGTTAGCTGCCTGGGCCAGGATGTAGAGGGTTGGGCAAACTCAGGGGGTGTCAGGAAAGAGTGGTATGGCTTTGGTGTGGGGGCCATTACCCCACTTTCCCATGAATCTAACTGGCACCATCCCCTAGGGGAGATCTGCTAGCCCCACTCACCAGACTCCCAGCAGCCCCATCCTCCCAACTCCTGATGGCTCCACCTGCTGAGGTTTGGGCAGAATTCAGGAGACACTGACTGCATTATGTGACTCTGGTGTGGGGGCCCCTCTCCCTACCTACCCCCAAGCCTGACCAGCACCTTCCCGTTTCCCTACTCCTGGCTGCCCCAAACAACTAAGATCAGGCTCCTGGTAGAATCTGGGATAGACTACGTTCTGTGGCTCGAGGGTGGAGGAAATTTTTCCCTGGCACACCCAAACAGTACAGAGCCCTCCCTTCATGTGGCCAAATCTTGGTCTGTTTGGGGCTGATAAAGTCTGCTGCCCTCACCCTGAGACCTGGCCCCATCACAAAGGTCTGCAGACCCCCAGCAGGTATATACCCTGGAATATTTGCTGAGTGGCCTCCGACCAGGCACTACCACCGAGTTTGAACCTGCATACACCTGGTGAACACCACTTGCCCTTACCTGATGATTCACTGAAAATGTGCCTATTACAACGCGAGTACTGCCAGAGGCTCTTTAGCAACTGAGTCTAACAGGTAGTTGGCAGGCAGAGGCAGGTGGAGGAGGATGTGGGGTTGCTTACAGGCTTTTGCTGACCTGCCCCAGGGATCCGGTGTGGTAAAAACTTGATTCTTCCGACATGGAGCCAGGCCCAGCACAGGCAGCCACAAACTGTGGATTGCTTTGCAGCTCCAAACAGGTTGCCAGGGCCAGTCTCGGGCAACATCTGATGTTGGCCTGCACCAGAGTCTCTCTTAAGAGGCCTCAGAGCCAACACACTCAGTGGCCAGCTCCAGACAACATCAGAGCAGGATCCAATTAGCTTCACAAGCAGGATATCCAAAGGGAGGTCTTGGCAGGCACCACACACTGCTGAGGCAAATTCTACTTCATGTGGTCAGAAGCTGAGGGTTGACCCCACACACAAATGGGCCAGTAGCAGTTAAAACTTCATTACAGCCTTGGCAGGTGTGCCTTAGTGGCCATAGTGTATTGGCCCATGCACTTATGGGTCACAGGTTTGATTCCCATTAAGGGCACATGCCTGGGTTGCAGGTTTGATCCCCAGGCCCAGTTGTGGCATGTGTGGAAGGCAACCAATCTCTCTCTCTCTCTCTCTCTCTCTCTCTCTCTCTCTCTCTCTCTCTCTTTCTCTCTCTCTCTCTCCCTCTCCTCTCCCTTTCACCCTCTCTAAAAATCAATAGGAAAAAAACACATGTCTTTTAAAAAATGGCTTCATTACAATAGGAGGGCCCACATAACCCGAGCAAGGGACATTCCTGGAGTACTGAAATCAGCTGATCAAGGAGACTGTGCCACTGGGTCTCACAGGACACCTACTACATAACACCACCCTACCAAGGTAATCATAGCAGGTCTACCTAATACATAGAACCAAACACAAAGAGGCAGCCAAAATGGGAAGACAAATATGCCCCAAAAGAAAGAACATATATAGGAGAAATCTCTAGAAAAAGCTAAATGAAATGGAGGCAAGCAGTTTACCAGATATAGAGTTAAAAAAAAAAAATAGGACTAAGAATGCTCAAAGAAGTTAGTGAAAACATTAACAAAGAGATAGCAAGCATAAAAAAAGACATAGAAGCCATAAAAAAAGAACCAGAAATGAAGACTACAATACCTAAAATGTAGAATACACTAGAAGGAATAAACAGGTTGGATGAAGCAGAAGATCAAATCAGCAATTTGGAAGAGAAGGTAGCAGAAAACAATCAGAGCAGCAAAATGAAAGAAGGATTTTTAAAAATGAGGATAGCCTGGCCAGTGTTTGTGCATCAGCCCCTAAACTAAGAGGTCACAGTTCTATTTTCAGTCAGGGCACATATGCAGGCTTGATCCCCAGTATAGGGTGTGCAGGAGACAGCAGCTTGATGTTTCTGTCATTGATATTTCTGTTTCTCTATCCCTCTCGCTTCTCTCTGTGTTGATGAAAATACCTTGACAGCTGCAGTGGCCAGCAGTGGCAGCAGCAGCGGGGTGATGGCGATGGCACCTTCCCTTGATCAGCCCAGTCGCCTCCCACAGAGGGATGTCCTGCTGACAATGAGCAGGCCTAAGCCATCAGTAGGACATCCCCTTAGGACTCCTGGACTGTGAGAGGGGGCAGGCTGGGCTGAGGAACGCTGCCCCCCCCTCCCCCCGCCAAGTGCACTAATTCCATGCTCTGTAGGAGTTTAGAATTGCTGGACAGATTCAGCATGGTCCTTGGGAGCGACCTGGATCAGCTCATCCTTCTAAATGTATTGCTTCTCGCACCATTGGAGATTGAGAGTTTGGGAGGACTACTGTGAACTGACTCCTAAGAACCATGGATTAACACTAAGAAATTCTGGCCTCCACTTACCTCATTTGACTCACTAGCAGCCCTCATTTTGCTTTTTGCTAGAGATAAAGGATAGAACAGACTTTCAGTGGATACCATATTTTTCTGTGTATAGGACACTACTTTTTTTTTCTAAAAATCATTAGACTGAAAATCGAGGGGCATCTTATACACAGAAGTCAGCCAAGGAGGAAGCCATGGGATCATAGCTGCCCATACCTTGTCAAACAGGCTTCCTCCAATCATGAGCCTTGTTGTTACTGATGACAGCTGATGCCATTGGAGGTGGAGGCGGAGAGTGCGCAGATGCAACAGGGACCAGAGCGTTCTGAGTGCATAAAGGTGTCAAAAAATAAAAAGATAAATACTGGTAAGTGATTGTTATACTCTGCAAAATTCAAACTGAGTGTAATCAGCTATGCAAAAGAGCATGGAAATAGAGTTGCAGAAAGACAATTTGGATCTCCTCCCACTGAATGTGTGATCAGATAGTGGAGAAAACAGGAAGAACAACTCCTTAAGATGCCAAAAAAGAAAACGGCCTTAAGAGGAAAACCAGCAAAATGTTTAAAATATTGATTTCTTAATTTTGGGTTGGAAAAATGGGGAGCATCTTATACATGGGGGCATTTTATACACAGAAAAATATGGCATATTTGGTTTGTTTTTAGGTCTAGTTTTAGGGCAAGCCAGAGAGTTTCTTTAATGGTTAACTGGTTTAATTAACATTTGTAGTGATTAACTATTTCTAATTACAAGCAGCTGAGAAACAGAGTGCTTCACATTTTTCTTCTATTGCTTACATTGCCCTTTATACTCTTTCCTTACCCAACGTACACTGTTCTGTCTAATATAAATATACAATTTATAAAAAATTAACTTGATGTGTGATTGGCTTATTATGGGTACAGAGAACCCAGGCAATTTTGCTTGATTATATCTGTGTCTAGAGAGTACTGATTGATCACTTTTCTCCCCTCATCACCGTAAAGCTGCACAGGAGACAAACACTTGCTGGATTTGGTTCAGGTCAGTAAAAGACAAAATTACGTTTATCCACACTATTACTTTTTATTACACATAAGACAGTTGGGTGTCGCCGCACATGCCAAACAGGAAATTTAGCTGTGGTTTGCTGTCGTTGGGGTATAACAGTTCTCATCCTTGTGCTACATCAGTGTTCACTTAAATTCACAAAATCTAAGGCATGGGTGGCAAGGAAGTCTTTTTTTACCTTTCATCAAGTCAAAGGGCTATTTTAAAAAGTAAATATTTTGTTATAATCATGTGATGACCTCATAGTATCAGCTGTGATAACTTTTGTAAATGAGTTTGGGGCTAAAAAAGCCATAGAATATTAATTTCGCTGATTTTTTCAATGTTGCTTGCTCTATAACTGGATATTAGAATCGATAGACATTTGAGGGATAAAAAGGTCCTTTTAATGTTAATGTGGCACAGCACTTGGCCCAAAGAAATAGTGACAGAGGTGAACAAAAATATATACAGAGGCAGAGCAGCATCAAACAGACTGTCAAATTACAGCAATAAGGACAGGGACGTTGGGCGGGGGGGGGGGGAGAGAAACAGATCAGCCAAGGGACTTTTGTGTATGCATTTAAACATAACCAATGGACACAAAACACTGGGGGGTAGGGGAGGCTGGGGGAAGGGCAGGGGGAAAAAGAGATATATGTACTAATCTTTGTAAAGCTTTATGTAATAATAAAAAAATGTGAAGATTAAAAAAATAAAAAATTAAAAAAAAACACAGAAATATCTACATAAAAAAAAGAAAAAAAGAAATAGTGACAGAAACTGGGAGGGAGCCAAGTGGGTGAAAATCTATTAGGCACTTGTACTTGGTGAATAAATGCCATTTTGACATTTAATTATTATGAACTTAACAGTATCTACACCTATAAAAGAGTAACATGCAAATTGGTGTCACTCCACTACGCCCACCAGCCAATCAGAGTGATATGCAAATTAACCCAACAAAGATGGTGGTTAATTTGCATACACAGGCGTGGAGCAAAGACTGAAGACAGCATAGAAGGAAGCCAAGTCCTGCAGAAGGGAGCGAAGTGGCAGAGAAGGGAACGGAGCTGAGGCAGCAGGGACGGTGGAGAAGGGAGGGAGCTGAGGGGGCAGAGATGGGAGGAAGCGAAGCCCACCTCTGCTTCGCTCCAGCTCAGGAAGCTCTATTCTTGCAGGAATCTTCCTGCAATGGGCCTCTAGTTTGTTATATTAGGAGTGATGTGTCCTTTAATTACTCTGTGTTTTTTCCCTTTTTTTAGTGCCTTATTTGCTTTAACTTTGGTCAGATCTTACTGGTAAAGAAGTTAAGTCTGCTCTACTACCCTGTCCTAGATGTCTATCTAACCTTGTACTAGTCAACTGGCCTCTGAATGTGCTTTCTCGCTACCCTGCCTCCTTACAAGGTGGTTGTGAGTTGCAAATGAGAATACTTTGAAAGCAAGAAACAGTGTGTGTACTTGAAAGTGTATGGTCTTTAGATTCAGTTCTGGTTCATAATGAACCCTGTTATTCACTAGATATTAACCTCACTTCACTTCAGTGTCCTTATCTGTGGGGGAAAGGGGAAATCATCCCATTTACCAGAGTTTTGTGACAACTAAATGCCTCAATGTAAAGTATTTCACATATTATCTTGCTCATTTAGGCACTTAAGAAATAGTAGCTGCTGTTACAAATCCAGATCTTTACTCAGTACTTGCGCATGCTACTTACTTATCCCATTTTACTGAACAGTAAACTAACGATCAAGAAAACATGATTTGCCCAATTATGCAGTGAACTTCTAAGAGGTTTAGCTATTGGGCTCTTTCTGTGTATCACTAAGGCTACCATTAATGAGTGATAATGTGGGGAAATAATAGCAAATCTCTTCACCAACTACCTCTGAAGATTCATAGGGTAGCTCTACACTAATGCTTCTCTTTCCTCTGTTAAATGGACTGACTTACCCCAAGGGCCAGCTGAATGCTCATGGCTAAGGAGGCTGCTCTGTAGTAGACTTGCAGGTACTTGCCAGAAGTTAGTTGTGCTTATTCAGAAACCTGTTTATAACCGTTACGCTTGATATAATAATTATAAAACATGAGTAAACAAGTAAATTAATGAGCATAAAGAAAGGAGAATTCTTTCTTTGAAAATTAAGCTGAGTGCTTAATTAATATAACTGAGTTATTAATAAATTTACTGTCAAATTGGATAACTGTAAGAGATGTGGGGCAGGGAATCATCGAAGTCTAAAGCAGTGCCTGTCAAAGTGTCCATGGACCAGCTAGCTAAGTGGTGTTTAGAGTATTAGTGGTTCTCAAGGAAATAAGGAACTCACGCCAGAATGTAAATTAACTACATCACTAAGCACACTGTTTAGTTCAGCTGACATTTTTTTTTTCATGCATGGTCAAAACCTTACTTCTCCTGAAGTAAGCAGAGCATTAATTTTCATCTGGCCCAGGGTTTTTATCTCATTGGGCAACAGACTACTGGTCTAAAGGATTCTGTGTTCATATGCTTTCAGAAGTGCTTTTCAGTTCTTTCTCCATTTCAGAAATCATAAGTGAAAATAGATGATGGATCATTGTGGGCGTGGCTTCTATGATAAAGAGTACCCAAACTCATTAGGATATCCATATCAAACAAAGCATGAACCCTATATGAAAAACTTAGTGAATAAATGTGTACTTATGTGTTTAAATTAAAATAAAATCTTTAATGATATGGAAAGATAATTTTTACAATCACAGGTTTTCCCAGCTATCCAAAAGTAGAGCAGATCCCATGAAACTTTCTAAGCTGAAATGGCAGCCAGTTGCCACAAGAATTTTTAAAACATACAATACCTGACTAATTAATCAGGGGCCCTGACCTCTTTTCCCTTATATTATCAAATAAAAAAATAATAACAGCAGCCTTTGCCAGTGTTTCTCAGTGGCTAGAGTGTCAGCCTGTGCACTGAAGGGTCACAGGTTCAATTTCAATCTCTCTCTTTCTTTCTCTCTCTTCTCCCTTCCTCCCTTCCTTCCATTCACTAAATCAATGAAAAAAATATCCTTGGGTGAGTATTAACAACAACTATAGCAAAAAACAAAAAACAAAAACACAACACAAAAAATGATAACAATAACCATCCAGTTCATCAAAATTATACCTATTTTTTGTCATATCAGCAAAAAATATATTTTTTGGTGTGCTGCAGAATTTTAGTAATTAGTTTATGTGTGCCATGAGCTGAATTGAAAAAGAATGAAAATCGCTGGCATAAGGCAAAGAAGCAATTACCATTCATTTGTATGGAAAAAATGGTTGCTGTTCTCGGATCCAAAATATAACTCACCAAATCATACCAAATAACACATAAAAACCTAAAATAACACTAACATATAGGGGAAGCAGGAATGCACAAAATAAACCAAGATGAGGTACAGATGCTCACAGACAGTTCACAGCCCTGGCCGCTTGATGCTGGATGCTAAGTGTAGCTGCCTGGGAAAGAGCGGTAGTGCCACTCTCGCTGCTGGAGGTGCCGCTGCTTTATAACAGCTTGCAGCCAAACAAATGCTGAATGCTGTTTCTCACCTTTCTTTGTAAAAGTGAAAATCCTCTTCAGATCTCTTTCAGTTAGCTAAATTAGGTTCTACTGTAGGTCTTTCATAAAAGGGCAACTTGCAAAAACTGGGGGATACCTGTACTGACTTTTTCATTTAATGAACCAACTGTAGGTTTCATCTGGCAAGGGGGCTTTTATAATACTCAGAGTTCCAACTTGACTTGACTAGAAATATACTTTTTAACCTCTCTAGCTATCTTAGCATCCTTTGTTTGTTATAGATGAATTTAAATTATTTGCAAAATAAGACAGAGTTAATATTTGTAATATAGAAAGAGCATCTAGATAGCGATGAGGAAAAAACACAGCATAAATACATAGTTCAGGAAACTATAAGTCACCCTATCCAGTCTGGCTCAATGGATAGAGCGTCAACCTATGGACTGAAGGGTCCCCGGATCGATTCCATGCAGGAGGCAGCCAATCAATTATTCTCTCTCATCATTGATGTTTCAATCTCTCTCCATCTCCCTTCCTCTTTCTGAAATCAATAAAAATATTTTTTTAGAAAAAGAAGAAAACTAGAAATCAAATCAGTCAATAACCTATAAAAATATTCTCAAGCCCAATAGTCATCTGGAGTTAAAATAATTATAATACTTATTGTTGACTATTGGGCCTAATAAAATAGGTTAGAGGGATAAACTCACTTTAGTTTTAGAAATGTGAGTTTTACGAAAGTAAACTATGTATTTAAATATAAAATACACATACCTTCAACCCAGCAATTCTATTCTTTGGGATAAATTCCATAGACATAAAAGCCTCACACATTTTTATTTCAACATTGTTTTAATAACATAAAACAAACACCTAAAATCAACTCAAATGCCCATTAATGAGATAATTTAGTAACTTGTATTTTACATTTATGAAATACTAGAGGCTCAGTGCACAAAATTCATGCACGGTGGTGGGGGAGGGGGGTGTACCTCAGCCTGGCCTGCACCCTCTCCAGTCTGGGACATCCCTCTCACAATCTGGGACTGCTGGCTCCTTACCGCTTGCCTGTCTGCCTGCCTTCCTGATTGCCCTTAACTGCTTCTGCCTGCCAGCCTGATTGCCCCCATATCACTCCCCAGCCAACCTGATTGATGCCTACTGCTCCCCTGCCAGCCTGATCACCCCCAACTTCCCTCCCCTGCCGGCCTGATCATCCATAACTGCCCTCCCCTGCCAGCTTGATCACCCACAACTGTCCTCCCTTGCCAATTGGATCACCCACAACTGCCCTCCCCTGCTGGCCTGATCACCCACAACTGCCTTCCCCTGCCATGGCCCGCCTCCTCCACGGGGACCTGCCTCCTCTATGCTGCACGGAGCCATGGGACCCCCTGGCCTCACCTCCGCTGTGCGCGTGGCCATCTTTGTGGTAGCCATCTTGTGGTGGCCATCTTGTGACAACATCACAAGCAAGGGCACAAGGAACACCTAGGCTTTTATTAGTATAGATTATACAACTGTTAAAAAGATTATTAGTTCATATATATATATATATATATATACACACACACACACACACACACATATATATATACACTAATGTATCCTATATAATAAACGGATCAGCAGATGCAAATTGATCAGCAGAATGACCAGTTGCAATGACGTCACTGACCACCAGGAGGCAGACACTCAATGCAGAAGCTGCCTGGTGATCAGTGCCCTCCCACAGGGTGAGTGCTGCTCAGCCAGAAGCCAGTGTAGCGGTGGCGGGAGCTTCTCTTGCCTCTGCAGCAGTGCTAAGGATGCCCAGCTGTCGGTTTGGGCCTGCTCCAGGGGGCCATCAGTCAGACAGCCCCCAAGGGCTCCCAGACTGCAAGAGGGAACAGGCCAGACTGAGGGACTCCCCCAAGTGCACAAATCTTATGCACGAGGCTTCTAGTATGCATATAATTAAGAAAAGCAAAATTCCAAGGAGATATATATATATATATATATATATATATATATATATATATATATTATGATGTCTCTTTTATAAAACAGTAACAAACTCCTATATATGTATATATAAGTTTATATATGCTTTTATAAACATGAAGAAAGATGTGAAAGGCTTTACACCAGCCTGTCAACATTGATTACTAGGGAGAATGAATGGAAGAGAATTGGCAAATGGAAGGTCTCATTTTAAAAAGCATGCAGTATAAGTCCACTGATACAAAAGTTTGGCTTTAAAAAATGTACATATATATTTAATTATATATCTAATCTAATAAAAAAGTAGTATGCAAATTAACCCACACTCCGTTACACTTAAGCCATGCCCATCAGCCAATCAGAGCAATGGTATGCAAATTAACCCAGCCAAGATGGCGGCCAGTAGCCACAGAGCTAGAGCAACAGGAGACCACTGATGGAGGAAACTGCCTGCCTAGGCCGGCTGTGGCCTCCGCTCAAAGCAACAAAATTTCAGTTGTAGAAGATAAATAAACCCCAGAAACCTGCTTCCAGCCAGCCTCACTAGAACCTTGGGTCAATGGGAGCTGTGGCCAGCCTGCAGACAGCCATCAGCCCCTCACCCAGACTGTCCAGGCACCCCAGTAGGGACCCGAACCCTGAAGGGGCTGTAGGCAGCCTGAAAATGGCCCTCAGTCCCTCACCCAGGCTGGCCACACCCCATTGGGTGAGGGTCCCCACTGGGGGGCTTGGCAGCCTGCAAACAGCCATCAGCCCCTCACCCAGGCTGGCCAGGCACGCCAGCAGGTAGACATCCCCTGACGGGTCCCAGACTGTGAGAGGGCACAGGCCGGGCTGAGGAACCCTCCCGAGTGCACAAATTTTTGTGCACTGGGCCCCTCAGTATATTTATGTGTATATGTATATGTGTGTGTATATATATATATATATATACACACACATATACATATACACATATATACACACATATACATACACACACACACACACACACACACACTGAGTGGCCAGATTATTATGACCACCCGACATTTGTAGGCAAATTAGCTATAATTTCATGCTGAAGTTGCTAGAGGGCCAGACCATTATAAATAGGGAAGCAGGTTGTTTACCACAACAGAAGTGATTTTTTTCTGAAGATATGGGTAAACAATACGATTTAACAGCCTTTGAATGTGCGATATATATATATATATTCACATATATATGTATGTGTGTGTGTTCATACATATATATTTGTGTGTGTGTGTATGACTGAACCCATGATCATGGCAGTAGTGGTGAAATGCTACTTGGTCTCTGAGATCCTGGTTGAACACCCTTTAAAATCAAAGAGCCTATTTCAATGGCTAATCTCTCACCTGCTTCTCTAGACTGTTCAGAACCGCTACTACATTAAAGAGATCATATTTAATGTATATCTTAATACCATGGCATAAAGGGTCTTTGGGCCCTCCTGGAAGTGGGGGCATGGTTTAATAGTTTAACATTCACATCTCCTTAAGTGTTTGGATTTCTCCTCTGTATTATATTGAGAAGTATCTAGCATCTCAGTGGCCTTTTTCACTCTAGAGTTCAGGCTTCAATAGTCAACCAAACAACAGAACAATTAAAATCACTTCTGGCTAAGGGAACTAGCACATTTTAAGTAGAATCTCTGATAAATGCTCTCACATTGATAGATTAAATTCAATTAAAAACTATCTATACTAATAAAAGGGAATATGCTAATTAGACTGGGAGACCTTCCAAGTGACCTTCCAAACGTTCTTCTGGACAAAGCCATGGTGGCAGGGCCAAGGTAGAAGGTGGTTAGAGGCCAAGAAGGGAGGTCAGTTGTGAATGATCAGGCTGGTGGGGGGTGGGGCCATTGGGGGCAAGCAGGTCATTATTGGGGGTGTGTTGGAGGTGATCAGGACAGCGAGGGGGGCAGTTTGGAGTGAGCAGACCAGCAGGGGGGCAGTTGGGGGCAAGCAGACCAGTGAGGAGGGGAGGTGGGGGCAAGCAGGCCAGCAGAGGGATCAGTTGGGGGTGATCAGGCTGGTGGGAGGGGGGGCATTTGAGGGCAAGCAGGCCAGTGGCAGGGGACAGTTGGGGATGAGCAGGCCAGCAAGCAGAGTGGTTAGGGGCAATCAGGCAGGCAGGTGAGCGGTTAGGAGCCAGATTGCGAGAGGGATGTCTGTGCCGGTTTAGGCCCGATCCCTATAAACTGGCAGTAGGACATCCTTCAAGGGGTCCCAGATTGGAGAGGATGCAGACCAGGCTAAGGAACACCCCTCCCCCATGCATGAATTTCGTGCATTGGGCCACTAGTATTTATATAAAATTGTATTTATCAAAATATAGTTTTCATGTGTAATGTTCATTTAATTATCTTTTTTTCTGCCAGAGTGTAAGTTTAAAACCTCTCTGAAAAAAAGATTTGCCCTGGCTGGTGTAGCTCAGTGGACAGAGCATCAGCCCTTGCACTAAAGGGTCATGGGTTCAATTCCAGTCAAGGGCACATACCTCGGTTGCAGGCTCGATCCCTGGCCCCGGTTGGGGCATGTGTAGGAGGCACCAAACTCTTTCTCTCTCTCTCTCTCTCTCTCTCTCTCTCTCTCTCTCTCTCACTCTCACTCTCACTCTCACTCTCACTCTCTGTCTCTCAAAAAACAATGGAAAAAATATACACCCATGAGGATTAACAAAAAGTAAAAAGAAATCTGCCCTGACAGTGCGCTCAGTGGTTGGAGCATCAGCCCATGAACTGAAGGGTTTCAGGGACATCTGCAGGAGACAACCAGTTGCTTTGTCTTTCTTCTCTCTCTCCCTCTCCCCCTCTCTTTGTCTCTCACTCTTTTCCCTCTCTTCCTTCTACTCTTTAGAAAATAAAAATTAAAAAAAAACAATAGAAAAAAATGTCTTTGGGTGAGTATTAACAACAAAAAAATCTGTTACTCATTTTTCTGTTTCTTGTGGTGCTTTGTACATATAATGCTTGGTAAATAATTATTTGAATAAAGACAATGATGGCAAGATCATTATGACTACTGCAATGGCAATTCTTTATTGTGTGGGTCTATACCGTGCTTTGCAATATATTTACCATATCCAGCCCCTGCCCACTCAATTCTTATAGCACTCTTTGGTCATTCCAACAAACTAAAATTCCAGCCCCAACTACCAGCACCCCTTTTGGGGTGCAGGGGGTGTTGTGTTGGTGCTATTCTTGTTGAGAACCACAATGTTGGAGTAATTGAAATATTTCTAAGAATTGTAATGTCTGTGTTGAGCCTTGAAGGATAAGTAGGATTCCACAGAAATTGGGCCCAACCATTGTGGTTCAGTGGTTGAGTGTCCACCTATGAACCAAGAAGTCACAACTCGATTCCCAGTCAGGGCACATGCCTGGGTTGCCAGCTCAATCCACAATGTGTGTGTGGGGGGGGGTGTGTGTGCAGGAGGCAGCCAATCAGTGATTCTCATCATTGATGTTTGTACCTCCATCTCCCTTCCTCTCTGAAATGAATAAAAATATATTTTTTAAAACACCACAGAAATTGAGACACAAACAGCATATAAAAGAGGAAGCCACATAATTAGTTAGACTCTACCTTGACAGATGAAGTGGTATGTCTATCCTATCTAATAAAAGAGTAATATGCAAATTGACCATCTCAAGATGGCTTACCCCATGTGGTCAAAGATGGTTGCCCCTATGTGGTCAAAGATGGCCACCACAAGATGGCCAGCAAGGAAGGGCAGTTGGGGGGACCCAGGCCTGCAGGGAAGGGCAGTTGGGGGGGACCAGGCTGGCAGAGGAGGATCGTTGGTGGGGACCAGGCTGGCAGAGGAGGACAGTTGGGGGTAACCCAGGCCTGCAGGGGAAGACAGTTGGGGGGGACCCAGGCCTGCAGGAAAGGACAGTTGGGGTGGCCCAGGCCTGCAGGGGAGAACAGTTGGGGGGACCATCCTGGCAGGGGGAGGGCAGTTAGGGGCAATCAGGCTGGCACAGGAGCAGTTAGGCATTGATCAGGCTGGCAGGGGAGTGGTTAGGGGCAATTGGCAGGCGAGAGGTCGGGAGCCAGCAGTCCTGGATTGTGAAAGGGATGTCCGACTGCCCATTTAGGCCCGATCCCACGGTGGGATCGGGCCTAAATGGGCAGTCGGACATTCCTCAAGGGGCCCAGATTGGAAAGGGTGCAGGTTGGGCTGAGGGACACTACCCCCACCCCCCACTCCCACTCCGTGCACGAATTTTGTGCACTGGGCCTCTAGTGTTGGAAATAAAATTGGATAGGTAGAGAGAGTGGAATTAGAAGTTTGACAGAGGTGTGGGAAAGGGCAGTGTCATTTCACTCTGATGCATCTTGCATACTACTGCCAAATTAATTTCCTGAAACACTGCTTTATTAAGTAGTTCTCTTGGTATTGCCTTCTAGTCTTTACACCTTTGCTTTGTGCTCAAGGCATTTTATTTCATCATATTTATCCAACTGTACTATTCCTTAAAATTAATTAGGTATGTGTGGGACTGACTGATTAAAGTAATATTTCTCCCTTGCTTTGTCAATGTGCTCACTTCATGCTTTTTTTTTAATGTCTTTCTTCCTTTATAAAATCTATTATCATTCTGCCTATTCAACTTCTTCCTACTCTTAGATGCCTTCTCTCTAATATAACAGGCCCATACCATCCCACACCATCCTGATATCTCCTTTCTCTTTTTTATAGTGTTTATGGTTTGTCCTACAATACTTAGCACAACATTGTAAATGCTTTTCATGCCTCTCACTATGATATATAGACATATGCCTTGAAATATATTTTAAGCTTCCAAAGCAGCTTTTTTCTTTCTTGGTCAGTTGATAAAAGGCATTGCCTTTTGAGTGAAATACTTGATATAGTATTAGATTTTGAGCAGCCTGAAAAATGTTTTTTATATTTAAATTATCAAATATTTTTGTTTCTATAACTGGTTATAATTATTTTTGAGTGTAGGAACCAAGATGCATATATCTATGTCCCCCTCCCCCAATGCCTAGTAGAGTGTCTTGCTCATAGTAACCACTCAATATTTTATAATTTGATTACATTGGATTGATTTTTATTTGCTTTATCAATTTGCCTTAGTTGTAATCATGTTAAGACCATTGTTTTGTTTGGCTAACAATAGAGGGTACCATTAGGGTGCCTGTACACCCCCAAAATAGTCCTATCCCAGTCCTTGGTAGCTTTCTTGAGCCACACTTTCCTTTTTCTAAGTAGTATCATAGAAATTTGGATATTATCATAGTCCAATCCTATTTTTAGAGCAATATTGGCCTCATGTTATTTAGTTGAAGAATAAGTACTGCCATATTTTGACCTTTGTAGTTTCAAACTTTTTCTCCTTATTCTTTGCTCAAATGAAATCTTACCCAGGATCTTACTCTGTTAATTAAATGCACTCCTTTCCTAAAGGGAGAAGATAAAGGTGGAAAGCAACAAACTGGAACCTCACCTTTTGTTCCATTCCTCCCTCTTCATCCCCCATCCAAAGAGCACAGCTCAAAAAACCACTAGGACTCGTCTAATTAAAAAATGCTTATTAAAAAACTATTCTTTTGGGATATCTCATGTAGGAACTTAGTGTAACAATAGAGACACTTTGGTTTTACAGTGATTTTTAGGTACAAAGGAAAATGCTCTGGAATAAATTTCTTGTTTCAGCAATAAAAGAGTTAATACACTAAGCAGCAGAGACTGATACTGTGAGGGATAGTGCTTTCTGTCATTTGTGGTTTAAGGAAAGGGGGTAGTGTTCTGCATTTGAAAGGGCTTTAATGAATGCTGTCAGTGTTTGTGAGAGCTAATGGTCAGTATGGGAAAGGAGAGCAGAGGAAAGTGGGCTAGCTGCTTCAGGATAGGTGGATGAGTTTCCTCTGATTGAACGGAATGTTCCACCGTGGTTCATCTTTATTCATTATCCTTTGTTCTTTATAATCTGACATAGTGGTGTAAAAGTAAATGTAGATATATATGTGAATGTGATTTATTTTCTTTTCAATCTGTTTATTGTGTACAGCAGGGCATATACTTCTCTTGTCTTGGTTGGATGCACAGATCTGTGTGCAGTGCTTTTTGCCCGTTGCCTAGACGATCACTTGGTTTCTCTGAGGATGTCTGGTTCTCGTAAAGAGTTTGATGTGAAGCAGATTTTGAAAATCAGATGGAGGTGGTTTGGCCATCAAGCATCATCTCCTAATCCTACAGTTGACAGCCAGCAGGGAGAATTTTGGAATCGAGGACAGACTGGAGCAAACGGTGGGAGAAAGTTTTTAGATCCATGTAGCCTACAATTGCCTCTGGCTTCAATTGGTTACCGAAGGTCCAGCCAACTGGATTTTCAGAGTTCACCTTCTTGGCCAATGGCATCCACCTCTGAAGTCCCTGCATTTGAGTTTACAGCAGAAGATTGTGGCGGTGCACACTGGCTGGATAGACCAGAAGTGGATGATGGCACTAGTGAAGAGGAAAATGAATCTGATTCCAGTTCATGCAGGTCGATGATTTTCTTACTGTTAGAAGTGGGGGGTGGGGCATATTCTCTATAATGTTTTAAGATAACTTAGTATTATTATTTAAAATTTATGAATATATATATATATATATATATATGTACCTCATACATACACATATATAATATCTGGGTATGCAAATGCGGGACTTTTGCTAGGATTTAAGAATATTCTAATATTAATTCTGTAAAATTATAAAGACAACAAATAGCATTCTTTTTTGAATATCTTGTGTTCCATATATAGATCTGGCTCTGCCTTGAAAAGAATATATTAGTAACAGTTTTATGCATCATTGCCTTGCAGTTGCTTCATTCTTTTACCTTTCTTAATCATAGCAAAAGTATTGGAGACATTTCTAGTGCATAAATTTTTTATGACATTGTAGTTTGCAACAAATTATAGAGAGTTGTTTTAAAATCTGAATGAAAATATAAGGTTTTATAAGGAGATAACATGGTAGTTGTCAATAATTTTTTTATACCATGTAGTTGTCAGTAGTCTTTTTTTATGGTTATTTCTCTTTGTCTTGTCTATGTTGCAGCTCTCCAGACTAACAGAGAATACAATGACATGTCTCTTTCTAAGATGACAGCTATTAATTCCTGTTACCTTCACTTCACTGAAAATTGTGCTATTTAGGGAAATGAGGGACATTCCTTCAAGACAGTTTAAAGGAATGTAGAGGGCTAGTTGTGGTCGGCTGGTGAAAGGGGGCAAAAAGGAGGGGAAATGAGTTTGAGGGGAGAAAATGAAACATTTCATAATGACTTTATCCATATTCATCCTTAGAACCTGGTTTTATCTTTGAAATGGATTTTCTTATTAACTAGTATAAACTACTGTACAATATTATGTAACAAGTTAGAACATGAAAGTTATCTTTCTATTCATCTACACTCACATATTTCAAAATATTTAAAGGCATACACAGCTTACCATTTGTTTAGTTTGATTATGGATTCTTTTTTTTGTAAATCTCTTTGCAGGTTTTGATAACACTTGTAATTTGTATGCTGATTATTAATGTAGGAGATGGAGACAAAATGAGTTCTTATATTCAAATATATCTGACGTAGGAAAAAAAAACAAATCAGTCTTACTTAGGAATATTGACTGCTTTCCCTTCTAACCTTCAGAAATTGAATTATAAACTGTGGTATTAGAATAGTGATAAATATAGACTAATCATCTATTATCATTTGTGTAATGGAGAGAAAGGACTATCTTTACATAAATACAACTAGTATATTTAATTTTTTAATTTTTCTTTTTTTAATTTTAAAATTTTTAAATTAGTTTGTGACTTTGCATTGTCTTGAGATTAGAGGAAACTAATAATTTTAATATGGAGATCAATTGAGTTAATGTGGTTTTATTGTTTTGGATTTTTTTTGTTTGTTCGATTGAGGGGATTTGGGTGGTATTGAGGGAGGGGAGTTGGTGGTTGTTTTGAGACTTGTTGCCATAGGAGAATAATTTATATAGTAAAAGGCTCAGGACTTATCATTTTTGTGGGAAACCAAAGAGTAATCATCTTTCCATTTAAAAACCAATGCAATGTATCAACCTTTTAACAAAATTAGACAAACCATTCATTTACCCGTATAAATTATAAAAATCACAACATGTATCTACTACTTGGAGAGATTTTACATATGTGTGTATGAAATTTATATACATGTATAGTCTTGGAAAGATTATACACACATTGGTTACTGTAATTTACTTCCTTACAACAAAGGTGGTTTGCATAACTAATGATTACTGAAATTAAATTAATCTATTTGTTAGTATCCATATTGAAATATCTCATTGGGATAGTCATTATGAAAGAAAAAGATTGCCTTTTACTGAGATTGCTATGTTCATACTTCAAGACTGTAAAATTGATATTTCTATTTATAGGAGATGTAAATATAAGAAAATTACATTTAAAAAATCTAAAATAAATGTCCTTGTTTAAAAAAGTTTAGTCAAGAAGATTGATAAAGTAAATAATAAAGTGGGAGTAAACAGTTCACATCTGCTTTAACCAAACTATTTCTAAAATACCTTTTTCAAAAACAAAATATACTTAAAGTGTCTCTGATTTTTAGATATAAAGGGGAAATATGTCAAAGCAATTTAATATTCCCAATGCTTTAAAATTTCTGTCTTAACACCTTATTGCAAAAAAAGGATAAAACAAGCATCTAAATTTTAGAAATGTCATTTGTGTGTATATTTTTACTTCTTATTTTTTTCTATATTAAATGTATCTGATTCTCACATCTAATAGTCTTCTGGCTCTGAGTTTTTCATTTTTGTTATAAGGGTGGATACATTTAATTGGCCCTAGCTATTTGATTAAGTGAGCATCTCTCCAGATGGTTGCTCTTCTACTGTAAACAAATCAGTAACTATTACTGTTAATGTCAAAAGAGCTACACTGATATCAAATTTATTTATTTATTTATTTATTTATTTATTTATTTATTTATTATTTTTTTAGCCTATGTTTCTGATCTGGGCACTACCGGGGGCACTCACTGCCCACGCCAGTGAATCAAGACCAGCAGATTCTCTCTGAGAACTCTAGCACACCAGGAGATATCAAATTTTTTTAATGTAACTTGGGAATGTTTCTTTTTCTTACATAATATTTGCAAATAATAGAAAATATATAGTAAACATTTTATTTGAGTATACTTACAGATATCTTAAAATATTAAAGACACAATGGGGAAATACATATGATACATGGAGAATTTATTTAGGCAGTAATATTTTTTATTTAGACCCCAAAACTTTGACTGAAATTTTCAGTTATTAGAAAAAGGGAAGACTGCTGAATGGTCTTTCATAGACAGAATCATAAGGACTTAGGAGGCAGCCTACATTATTAATATGTTTGATGGATGTCTGTATAATGGCTAGGAGAAGTATCGGCATGAGCCTTTGGCTTCTGGTAGTTTCTGCCAGATCTAAATGATTTAAAAGTTCCTCTTCTTTTAACTTTAATCTTGGGTCTATAACCTAGCCACCTTTTCTCCATGGAAGTCATATTACTTTGGTATTAAAATACAAATTTTAGTTTTTGTTACACCATGAGAATTGTAGACCCTATGTAACAGAGCTGTCACCTTTCATGTGAACTATAGATTCCTAAGAGCTTAATTCATGATGAATTCTTAACAGGGTCAGCAAGGTTTACATGTGGCCCACCATGTGACCATAATACAAACACAGTTTACACTTCACTTGTTTGGGCAGCTTTGAAATTATGTAACTTTTGACATTTTTAATTGGGGGAAATCATTTCAAATTTTGTTTGTAAAATTAGACTTTAATCTCAGACAATTTTTTAGTCAATATACATAAAATGTTACTGTACTTTACAAATATTGAAAAATCCTATTACAATAAAAGGCTAATATGCAAATTGACCAAACAGCAGAACGACTGGTTGCTATGACTTGCACTGGCCACCAGGGGGCAGACGCTCAATGCAGAACTGCCCCCTGAGGGTCTGCGCTCCCACAGGGGGAGTGCCCCTCAACCAGAAGCCCTGAGCCAGGCTCACAGCTGGTAAGCACAGCGGCGGTGGTGGGAGCCTCACCTCCCTCTACAGCAGTGCTAAGGATGTCTGACTGCTGGCTTAGGCCTGCTCCCAAGCAGGCCTCCCCCCCCCCCCCAGTGCACAAATTTCATGCACCAGGCCTCTAGTAATAAAATAATGCAGTTAATACTGACTGGTGCTTACTATTTGTGAGTCACTGTTCTAAGCATTTTAGTATATTAACTCATTTAGTCTTCACAACAGATTTCTGAGTTAGACTGTTACTGTTATACAGGAAGGAGCAAAAGTAGGTTTACAGTTGTTCATATAGAAAATAATACAATAACTAACAAATAATAGTACAAGAATAAAAAGTTTTCCATCCCCACAACTGTAAACTTCCTTTTCCCCATCCTGTAGTCTAACTTTACAGATGAGGCCAATGAGGCACAGAAAGACTAAGTAACTTGATCAAGGTTATAAGTAAAATAAAACTGCACTTAAGAAAAATAAATTTTGTTTTTATTACAATTTTTGGTTTATAGAAAAATTGTTAAGATAGTATATGGTGAGTTCATATATACCAATTTCCCCTGCTATTATTACCTTATTAGTATGGTGCATCTGTTAATGTTAATGAATCAATATTGATATTTTATTGCTAATTGAAGTCTATACTTTATTCAAATTTCCTTAATTTCTACCTAATATCCTTTCTCTGTTACAGGATTCTATCCAGAATAATATGTTACTTTTTTTTAAAAATTGATTTCAGAGGAAGGGAGAGGGAGAGATAGAAACATCAATGATGAGAGAATATCATTGATCGACTGCCTCCTGCATGCCCCCTACTGGGGATTGAGCCTGCAACCCTGGCATGTGCCCTGAGAAGGAATCAAACCATGATCTCCTGATTCATAGGTCGATGCTCAATCACTGGGCCGTGCTGGGCGACCAGGCAACATTGTTACATTTAGTCCATCATGTTCCCTTAGTCTCCTCTGGGCTGTGACAGTTTCTCAGACTTTCCTTATTGTTGTTTGTTTTGTA
Organism: Murina feae; assembly: GCA_004026665.1. Classification (NCBI taxonomy): domain Eukaryota; kingdom Metazoa; phylum Chordata; class Mammalia; order Chiroptera; family Vespertilionidae; genus Murina; species Murina feae. The sequence goes on from PVJC01005673.1 coordinate 46,971, forward strand.
TTGATTTCAGAGAGAGGAAGGAAGAGAGAGAGAGAGAGAGATAGAGAGAGAGAGAGAGAGAGAGAGAGAGAGAGAGAGAGAGAGAGAGAGAGAGAGAGAGAAATATCAATGATGAGAGAGAATAATCTGTCTGCATGCCCCCTACTGGGGCTTGAACCAGTAACCCTGGCATGTATCTTGAACTGAACTGTGACCTGGTTCATGGGTCAGTGCTCAACCACTGAGTCACACCAGCCCAGTGACTTCCCTGGTTTTTCATGATTTCGGCAGTTTTAGGAGTACTGGTCAGATGTTTTGTAGAATGTCTTATTCAATTGGGATGTGTCTGATGTTTTTCTCATAATTAGACTGGGATTATGAGTTTGGGGGAGGAAGACCACACGGACAAATTACCATTTTCATCACATCATATCAAAAATGCATACTACTGTCAATGTAAGAAACATTCAAACCTGTGAAGAATTTTCTGAGTTTATTTGAGCCGAATGTTGACAAATGCTGGAAAGCAAAATCACAATGGATTGAGACAATGCCCTTATTTTATACATTACAATCAAAAGAGGGGATGTAAGTGGATTACATGAAATCCATTGGTGATGGATTAGAGAGGCAGGAGAAAGCAAAGCAGAAGAGGAGGAGAAATTCTGGGATTGGATAAAGAGTAAAATGGTAGACACAGACTTATTTTTTCTTAGGTGGGTGGAGAATAGTTAACAGTCGACGGTTAACTCAATAACAGTGAGGGGATTTGTGGACTCCACGAAACAGTTCCTGGGGTTTGAGGGATCCAGTTAAAGGAAAATTACTTCGACATTCCAACAATACATTATAGTAGATGCAAAAAGATAACAGGCTCAGTTAAGGTAAAGGTTGACCTTTGTCAAGGAAGTTACCAGCTTAGGACATGACTACCCACCATAAACTTATTTTAATTTAAACAGTTTTCATTTCAGACCATCCTATGTGGTTAGTTTAGGTCTCTGCGTTTAAAAGGCCACCACACAGTTCATCCCTGAGCTAGTCAGGATAGCGTGTGGGGGGCCCCTTTTAGTCCACACTACCAACTTGACTTACCACTTGTATTGACCGTGGTCACTTGGAAATAGCTGCATTTTGAGCCCAAATAATTAATATGTAGATTTCATGCTTCCATACCAGTAGGCAGTTTTCTGTGACTATTTAATCACCTTTTCAACTTGGGTTAACATAGTAGTTAATGATTTATTCTAACCAGTGTCACATTCTCTCCCCCGGTTAATTTTCTTAGCCTGGTTCTTGAAAATGGCAAGCCTGGCTAGTTTACAGGTATATTCTCTTGACCTGGCCACAAACTCTTTATCCAGTCAGCAGACCTGTCTTTTTGGTTACTTGCTACTCTGTGTTTCAACTACAGATATCCCTGGAACTCTTTCTTGATAAGATGATTTGCTATTCTTTGACTCATTTAGGTCCTCCTTCTCTCTCAGCAAGGGGTTATCTTCATAATAATCAGCTTTTCTCCAGAGCTATATCCATTGTCTTGACCCTTGTTGTCTCTACATCTCTTTGTTTAAACCAGTCTATTAATTCTGGTTCAGTTTGAAATTTAAAAAATGTCTACACTTCCACATGTAAAGTATTTTGTTTCCAGAGATGGCAAAGAAGTTGAACCATAATAATGTACTTGTATCTAGGACAGTTATATGGCATGGTCTTCCCTCATACATATATATACCCAAGTCATAACATAGATTCCCTTGACATAAGCTATGGAACCTCTTTCCAGAAAACACTGTGTGTGTGTGTGTGTGTGTGTGTGTGAAATATTTTGTATATCATTCAAGGAGTTCATGAACCCCCTAACACCTATCTGTATGCTATATCAATCACCATTCTTAGTTAAGCAACTGACATTGACTGACTGACTTAAACAGAATAAGAATTTATTGGAATCATATTTTTTCTAGAACTGCTGGGAAAGCTGAAGCAACAGCCTAGGGAAAAGGATAGGCACCACAGTTGCACAGCTGGCCTTTGTAATTCTAAAATTTTAAGGCAGAAGAACCTTTCTTTATTTCATTTATTACATTTTACTTTTATACATTTTTAGAATTATATGTATTAGGCATGAAAGCAATCACACATCACATATACACTTGTATGCACATAGCCCTATAATTTGGTCATTTAACTTTAGGGGGTATATTATTAGAGATTAGGTTAAAATGCTATAACAAAAAGATTCAGAAATACGGCAGCTCAAACGAGATAGAAATTTGTTTCTCTTCCACCTAACAGGTGGCAAGTGGCCCAGGGCAGCTAGGTAGCTCTGCTTCACAGGTTCACTCAGAGACTTAGATTCCTTCCACATTGTGTCTTCATCCTGTAAGGTGTTTTCCTTTTTTATTTTTTTATTTTTTGGTCAAAGCTTACTCAGTTCCCCTCTGCATTCTAGCCTGTGGGAAAGGCCAAAGACCAAAAAAGGAGGACATTAATCAAATAACACAAGTTAGATATATCAGTTCTACTCACATTCCATTGTTGAAAATCCAGTCCCATGACCACAGCTAGTTGTAAGAAGCTCAGAAATGTATTCTCTACCTGAATGTGTAGCTGTGTCCAGCTAAAACTCATTAGTGTTGTACAAGTGAAGAATTGTTTGGGGGTTAAAATCAGCAGAGTGCAAGAGGTGAAGACAGCTGAATAGAACTCTTCCAAGTCCTTTGGATTTAATTTTTCAATTAGTTTTTTTTTACCATATTGCATCATATTTTTATCATAGAGACATTGGAAAATAGAGTAAGCAAAAATGAAAAAATGCCAACAACTAATTTCCCTGCTACCCCAAAATAATCATTAACAATTTGGGGACGTGTACTTCCAGGATATTTTCTAAACATACACAATAAAAAGTGTGTTTTTAGAATGAAATTCTGAATCTTATTGTTACATGCTGTTTTGCAACCCACCTTTTTTGCCCTAATATAAATATTAATTCGGACTGGTTGAAAAAAACAGAATCCAACTCAATTGACTTAAGCAAAAGCTAGAAACTTTTGCTTTATATGAGTACATTGAAAGTCCAAGTACAGAGCCTAGCTTTAGACACCTGGCTGGATCCAGATACTCAAATAAATCCAGAAATCTGGTTTTCTCCCTTTCTAGATTCTGTTTTCCTTTATGATGGCATTTTCTCATGTGGCAGCAAAAAAGCCACTAGCAGCTTCAAGGTTTCTTTTTATCAGCTTAGCAAACTCAATAGAAAGAGAGTGACTTTTTAAAGAACATCAACAAACATCTTGAAATTAATTCTGATTGGCCTTGTCTGGATCATTTGTCCACCCAAACCAATCATCAGCAAATTCATTTCCTAGTCATTTCTGAGAATGTAATATAAAGTATAAGAAATGTAATACAAAATATAGAAACCCTAGGAAAGAAGTACTTGATTTATTTACTTCACTTTATCTCATCCTAAAAAGGATTTGTAGCTTATTAAAATTAGTTTTTCTAACTTTCTCTCATCCTTACATTATTAATACTCATAATCATGTCAGTATTTTGACAGAATAAAACTAAAATTTTGTGCTATTGAACAATGTTTTAAATATTCAAATTATTATTCATCAAAGTCACCATTATTTGTTTTCGCTTATGTTTTCTGTTAGATTTTAATTCTCACTTATTTGTGTAAACAAAATATAGTTATACATTACTCAATACATTTTTATTAATGATCTTAAATGTAAAGTTGAGTATATAATACTGGATTTTCCAGGTAATCACATCAATAATATTCATAGTATACAATACATCCTTTCTAGAAAATATATATTTTGCCTTCATTATCATTATTTTTTAATTAAAATCTTTATTGTTCAGATTATCACAGTAATTCCTCTTTTTTCCCCCCATAGCTCCCCTCCTCCCAGTTCCCACCCCACCCTCTGCCCTTATCTCCCCCACCCCTCCCACCCCCGCCACTGTCCTCATCCATTAGGTGTACTATTTTTGTCCAGTCTCTTTCCGCACTCCCAACACCCCTTTCCCCCTGAGAATTGTCAATCCACTCCCTTTCTATGCCCCTGATTCTATTCTATTCACCAGTTTATTCTGTTCATCAGATTTTTTATTCACTTGATTTTTAGAGTAACTTTTTGATAGATATGTATTTGTTGTTCATAATTTTTATCTTTACTTTTTCTTCTTCTTCCTCTTCTCAAAGGATACCTTTCAGCATTTCATATAATACTGGTTGGGTGTGATGAACTCCTTTAGCTTTTTCTTGTCTGTGAAGCTCTTTATCTGACCTTCAATTCTGAATGATAGCTTTGCTGGGTAAAGTAATCTTGGTTGTAGGTTCTTGCTATCACTTTGAATATTTCTTGCCACTTCCATCTGGCCTGCAAAGTTTCTATTAAGAAATCAGTTGACAGTTGTATGGGTGCTCCCTTGTAGGTAACTGACTGCTTTTCTCTTGCTGCTTTTAAGATGTTTTCCTTGTCTTTTGCCCTTGGCATTTTAATTATAATATGTCTTGGTGTGGTCCTCCTTGGATTCCTTTTGTTTGGGATTCTCTGTGCTTCCTGGACTTGTAAGTCTATTTCTTTCACCAGGTAGTGGACGTTTTCTGTCATTATTTCTTCAAATAGGTTTTCAATATCTTGCTCTCTTTCTTCTTCTGGTATTCCTATAATTCTGATGTTGGTACACTTGAAGTTATCCCAGAGGCTCCTTATACTATCTTCATATTTTTGGATTCTTTTTTCCTTTTACTTTTCCAGTTGGATGTTTTTTTTGCTTCTTTGCATTTCAAATCTTTGACTTGATTCTTATGATCCTCTAGTCTGCTGTTGGATCTCTATATATTATTCTTTATTTCAGTCAGTGTATGCTTAATTTCTAGCTGGACGTTTTTCATGTCCTCTAGGGTCTCACTAAATTTATCGGCGGTCTCTAGAAAATTCTTGAAAAACCTTATAACCGTGGTTTTGAACTCTATATCCAGTCATTTGCTTTCCTCCATTTCTGTCATTTGTGACCTATTTCTTTGTCTCTGTACTTTGGCTGCTTCCCTGTGTTGACAGAGTGGCTTTCTGTGCTAGGTGTCCTGTAGGGCCGAGTGGCTCAGCCTCCCCAATTTCCTGAGGTGGATACTCTTGGTGCACTCCTTTGTGTGCTTTGTGCACAGTCTTATTGTAGCTAAGCCTTGATAGTTGTTGGTATCACTGTGGGGAATTGACCTCCAGGCCAATTGGCTATGAGAATCAGCTGTGTCTACAGTGGGAGAACTTCTGAGCTGGAGACACCCTTATGGGGCAAGACTTGCCTCAGTGGGGCTTTGGTGCTCACTGAGTTTGCCCCCTGAGTGTGTCCCTTATGGATCTTTTAATCTGGGTGATCCTGTTCTGACCACTTGGTACACTGGCTCTTGTATCTCTAAGGGGGTACTAATTTAGCCTTTGCCTGAGGCTACCCAGCCTTTTATATGCAAAAGCCTCTGCAAGCAGCTTGGGTGGGGCAGAGTCTCAGGGAATCAACAGGGCGGAGCAAACAGCTATGGCTGATTCTCAGCCCTGCCTTAAGAGGCACCGGGTCTCAGCGTCCCTCGGCACCACTGAGAGAAAGCCGCTCTTTAGTTCCTCTCGGTGCCAGACAGTCTGGTTTCTCCCTGTATGAGTCTGAATCTCCAGAAACTCACCCAGAACTGGAGTTCAGAGCTGTCAGGAGTTTGTGACTCCCTCCAGTATGAAAAAGAGAACTGCGTCCTCAATTGCCAGCCCTCTCTGCGAGCCCTCTCCGAGCATGCCTCCATACCTCTGGACTTTACTTCCGCACCTCCTCTGACAGTGTGCTTTTCTCTTCCTAGTTGTAGAATTGCCAGCCTTCCTGTGGATCTGGGTGGTGTCCGTTTTTCTTTTCGTTGTGATTTTGAAATGGTTGTGTGAGGCAGCAACTTCAGGTGTTTACCTATGCTGCCATCTTGGTTTCTCTGCTTCATTATCATTATTGACAGTTATCTCCAAGAACATTTTTTTAGGGTCCATATATGCTTGACAATGAAAATGCACTGGGCTGGGAGGATTTAGTAGAAATATGTATTAGTCAGGCACTGCTAGCTTATATCTCAATCCAATGTGAGCATTCCATGAGTACAATCTATGAGAATGTCCTTATTTGAGTGTATTTCACCTCTTCCTTCATCTGAGTCCTCAGTCCTGTCCATTCAACTCAGGAACAGAGAAAGGAAGAGAAGGGAAGTGAAGGGAAAGGAAGAGAAGAGAAGGGAAGGAGGGAAAGGCAGGGAAGGGGAGAGAGGAAGGGAGAGGGAGTGAGAGAAGAAGGAAGGGAGGGAGGGAGGGAGGAAGGAAAAGATGTACCTGATCTTAGCCACATTAGCCTGGATTTGACACAGTTCATTCCATCATAAGTCCATACCTATCTGCAACAAAGGCTGGGAAATGTAGTCTCGCTATAGCATTACCAAGAGGAAAAGAAAAAACTGTTTTGTTGAACACATAGCAATCTGTATGATAGTCCTGTTTCTGCATGAACAAATTCTATGACTTCTGGGAAGGTACTTAATCTCCTTGGCTTCAGTTCCCTTTACTTTAAAACATCCAGTTATTTTTTATAAGGTTATTAGATATTTATATTAAGAAATTCTCTTAAGATATAGTGAGGCTTGATTCAACAAAGCATTTGTCAGAATCATAAAATCCTTAAAAATGAACCTGATGAGAAATGAGAACTTAGTTATGGCACAGTTGGTAGTTTTATAGTTAATTGCATAGGCAACAGATGTTAATTACTTAATTCAAGTGATTGTGGAAAAGACATCTTGGAGGACGGGGGAAGGTAATGAATTTATTATTTCACTAGTGGCCTGATGCATGGATTCATGCACGTTGAAAGGAAATTAATTAGAATAAATATTTTAATATCGCTATTTGCCCTTTCTCTATAATAGAAGTGTCAACCAAATTATGATTGGTAATGGCAGGTCGAAACACGCGCATGCGATTGGCACAAGCAAGAGCTTTATATGTATTGCTCACGCGTGAGTCAACATTTATTTTTAAATTGCCAGTGTGCGTCATATGTGCCGGTCAGTCAGACAGATGAACGGTCAGCCACTTAGCCTTTTATATATATAGATTCTTAATCCTAATCATTTTAATTTTTGCCATCAAGAAAACATATGAAAACAGAACCCATACTTTTCAAATTATAATTTGGAAATTTCAAATAATTCTTCAGTTAGGCCATCAAAGTCCTTTAACCTGCAATATAAGATATAATTTATCTTATATTGGACTTTTGAAGATTGAGCAGAGAATCAAATAAATTACTTATAGCATGGTTTTTTTTATGATAATATTTTCATATTTTAAACATCTTATAAATGAGTTATTGAACATAACCATTTTTTAAGTAAAGAATGACTTGAATTTATATTTGCCTTCCTTACTTCAAAAAATGATCTCTTATACCTAAATATAATGTTAGGAGGAATGTCTAAAAAAACACTAGGTTGTTGTTTTTTCAATAGAGATGTTGTGTTGACCAAAGAAGAGACCTCAAAAACAGGCACTACAAAAAATATATGTAGCTATTAACTAACTGATGTCACATTCACTTACAATGCTTACAAGACACACATATGATTTTAAAAGACAAAAATGAATGCTTATACATTAATATTGACTGGTAGCATTAATTACTTCTATTACATTTGAAGGTTTTAAAGGGACTCGCTAGAAAACGTCTTTTTAATATAATTGTGATATTTCAAAATGTGTGTTCTCTTTCTTTTCAGGACTTCCAATAGTAGTCAGACATTATCATCCTGCCATACTATGGAGCCATGTTCATCAGATGAATTTTTCCAAGCCCTTAATCATGCTGAGCAAACATTTAAAAAGATGGAAAACTATTTGAGACACAAACAGTTATGTGATGTAATTCTAGTTGCTGGTGATCGCAGAATTCCAGCTCATAGGTAACTATGTTTTAAATATCTCTGTGTGTGAAAATTTTCTTGATAATTTAGTTATGTATGTTTGTTGCAGGAGAAGTCAGAGGGTTGAGTTTCTGTGACACTTGTGGGGTTCTTGGAGTACCACTGGAATAAGCATTTCCAGAGGCCTCCGCGGGAGGATGAATGATTTTTATTGGCATGGAATTATATTTCTGGGGTTGCAAAGTCCCCTGCTCCTTAACCCAGAATTGAAAAAGCTGCCGCTGGGGCTCCAGCAGAGCCAAAAGCAGGGCCAGAGTCCAGAGTGTCCATTCCATGGTGGACCTGGGTCAGGTAACGTCAGGCAAGTTAAAGTCTATTAACCCATTACAGATTTATGGAGCCCACATGGCTCTGGGCCATGTTGTCGAATGCAGAGGAGCCGGGCGCCCTGCGACAGGAGTCAGCCGAGAGCAGCAAGAGAGAGAGGCAAGAGGGAGGGCGGTTCCTTTGTCCGGGAGTTTCAATATTCAGGTTTCACACCCTTGCAGTGGCCACACCTATTCTGGCCACTGACTCGTTCCCAGGTGTGACTGACAGGTAAACATCTCCCTCGGCACCCAGACCTCACGGGCCTGCATCTATTGTTCAGTCTCTTCCCCCAGCAATCTGTGGAGAACACACTTGGAGAATGTTAATTGCAGCTTCCTGGCAAGGCTGTATAAATGACATGCCTATATTATTTAGTCTTCCCTTTATTCCTTTCCTGTTATTTAATAGCCAAGTTATTATAACAGTATCATGTTGTGGTAACTAATTCCAATTGACTGTTAGGATAGAATGTTTTGGGAAAGGGGCATATTTCATGGAATTTCTGCAAAGAAAATGTTGCATATGAAATTATTATACATCAAATGACGCCAAGGGGTCACTTTCCCTCTGTAGAAGCACAAAAACAAAATACAATAGCCTCAGCTCAGTCAGTATTGTTTGGCACAGATTTCAGTTACTATAAGCAGCTTTTACCCTACCTAATTCTATGCATTAAATAACTTTAAGTAAACTCAATGGGAATTAGAGCTGTGGGTATTTAGAAGCAAACAACTGGTCGAATAGAATGGCAAAAACTGTTAAGAATTTTTAAGTAACTGCAGTTATCCCAACGTTTTGCTGATCTCCAAGAAATATGAAAATCATTGGTGCTAGGGAACAAAAGGTATTAACAGAAATGAAGTATTATTTCTTGATATAAGAAAAAGAAAAAAGAGCTATTTAATAAAAAAAAAAACAAGTCATTTTTCTTCTGATAATTCCACATCCCGTTATTCAGTGTTAATCACTATTATGATCCCAAAGGCTTTTTTATGCCTTTCAAAATTAATTAACACTCTGTCCCAAAAGTTTTGTTAAACCCTCCAAAGTGGAAGTAGAACCAGGAAGAATGGCCTTGGTCTTTCAGTTTTCAGTGACTTGATTAGCATGAGATGCTACTACATACTATGACAAAAAGTCACAGTTTATTAGAAAGCAAATTTTAACTTGGATTTCATAAAGGCATCTCAAATTCTATATTTCCAAAGCAGAGCTCATTACCTTACCTGTCACACATATTATGTAAGCCATCACCGTGTCACTAGGTTACCAAGACAGGAAACTCCTAACCCGTCTCCTTCCTTTGATTCCTTTCCCTTACGTTCTATTTTCTACCCAGCTACTGGAGTGATCCTTTAAAAATAGAAGTCAGAATCCGTCATTCCTCTGATCAAGCTTTTCAGTGGCTCCTCATGTCGCTGAGTGCGCTCACAGTGGCTCTGTGATCGAGCCTGGCATTACCTCTGTGATGTTCTGTGCTAGTGCTCTCCTTGCTCCCTCCGACCACACAGACCACAGACCCCCTTATTTTCTTGTATGTGCCATGCATGCCGCTCTGGCTTTTGGATTTTTGCATTGGCTGCTCTTCTGCCCCTGTGCTATTCCCAGGTCCCTGAATGACTAATTCCTACATCTCCTCCAATTATTTGCCCAGTTGTCCCTTTCCAATGAGACCATCTATTTTAACCCACCTCCCACTCCCCATATACCTTACCTGACTTTTTTTCCAAGGGCACTTAGCACTTTTAAATGTATTATAGAGTTTATTTCTGCTGTTAATCAGTTTATCTCCCTTCTCTCTAGAATGTAAGACTCAGTGGGAGAAAGGATCTCTTCTCTCTTTTTTTGCACTGGTAATATTTCAAGTATCTAGAATACTGCCAATTACTTACTAGGTATGCATAAGCATTTGGGGGATAAATGAATGAATAGGCAGTTCTCAAAAGAAGAAAAGCAAATGGCCAATAAACAGTTGGAAAGATCTTCAACTTCACTAGCGATCAGGTTAATTAAACAACAATGAGATGCCATTTAATATCTTACTGATGGCCAAAATTTTTAATATCTGACAGTATTCTGGGACCTTATTAAATTATTATAGTACAATTCTGGTAGGGGTCTAAATTGGCACAGCACTTTCTAGAGCCATTTGGCAAACGTTAAACCCACTTTTGGGGAGGGAGGAAAATGGAATTAAAGAGGAACACAGAGGGAGTTTCAACTATTATTGTACCATAATCTCTGTGTTTTTTAAAAATGTGAATAAAGTAAATCTATATAAATGTACTGACATGGAAACATCTTCAAAACATATTATCAAGTGAAAATGCATGTTTAAAATCCTATATGATAAAAGCATAATATGCTGTGTCCAAGTGCTTGACCAGTTGCTATGATGCACACTGACCACCTGCTGGGGTCAGGCCAGTTGGGAATGGAAGAGAGGGCCCTAATCGCCCCTATCACTGGCCAGACCGAGGGACCCCACCTGTGCATGAATTTGTGCACAAGGCTTCTAATATATATATATATATATATATATATATATATATATACACACACACACACACACACACACACACACACACATATATATATCTAAACTAATAAAAGCGAAATATTAAAATTAACCGTTTCTCCGAGACAGGGTAAGCCACGCCCACCAGCCAATCAGAGTGGCTGTATGCAAATTAGCCCAGCCAACATGGCGGCCGCCACTCCCGGACCTGAGTAAACAGCCCTTTCCATTGCGGCAGCAGCGAAAGTGAAGCTGAGCCCTTCAGCTCAGCTCCGA
>PVJC01005674.1:0-58112 GCA_004026665.1 Murina feae
CTTGCTTTCCCACTTCCTGGTGCCCTGGTGCCACTTCCAACTGCCAGCATAGGCAGGCAGTTGCAACAGAACCCTTTGATTTGCTTTAGTTCCGTGGCTGTTGGCCTCCATCTTGGCTGGGTTAATTTGCATACAGCCGCTCTGATTGGCTGGTGGTAACGGTCACATTTGCATGTTTCTCTTTTATTATATTAGATTGTTACAGGGGGATATTTTCGGCATGGTTTTTTAGAAGGAATTAGAGGAATAAGGTGATAGGTAGTTAATAAAGGCACAAGTTAGGGGAAGGGTAGCTGAAAACCCCTAAATGACTTAACTTTATTTGGGAGCCCCCTATGGGGGATCAGTTAAAAAATAGGTGTGAAATATAGACAGTAGAGTGGGGGACTGACGAGTGATAGTCAGAACCCTCCACCCTCCCCACTCCCCACCTCCTGCCCCTTGGTACAGGCATTACCATCCTCTGTTTTAGGATGGTGTGGTCCTAAACATCACCTGAGAGCTTGTTAGAAACCCAGAAACTCCGATCTTGCCCTGCCCTGCTGAGTCAGATCTGCACTGAACAAGACCCTGGGAGGGTGGTTCCTGTGCACACCATAAAACAGACTTCAAACTGTGAAGTTGCACCCCTACCTTTGTTCCCCCCAATAGCTATTGTTCGCATTCCCTTTGGTATGTCTCCTTAAGAAGCCGGGACAGTATGGACAGTATTAGGGTTTCTCTCTATACCTTTAATAAATTTAGCTATCCCCCTGGCTCCTTTAACCTTTTTTGGGGGGTGAGTGTCCTTTCTAGGTATTGAGCATCTCATTTATTGTGTTTCTGTTCCTTGAGGAACTCATATTACACAAACTGAGTTTTTACTATTCTTCCTTATTTTCATCTCCTCATGTTGTCATTCACAGCAGTATTTCATGTGTGGCTGAAGGAGAGACTGTCCTAGCCATGATGATAGCTCTTTGCTACCATGTGACAGAGTAGATAAACTGCTTCCGTAGTGCTGCCCCCACCTTTGCCCTCTCCCCCCATCTCGCCCTCCCCCCATGTTTCCTGTGGTTGTTTTGGTTTCTGAATCTGAAAGTTCATAGTGTGTTTTAAGCCAGAGGCTTAATACTAAATATTGCTTTTCTCAGTCTACCTGAAGCTCTCCTAATGTGAATACTCTTTTATAGAAAATGTATGAATTCCATCCCCCAACTTCCAGTAACTAAAGTTCAGACCCTTTTTGTACTCAGTGAATTATCCCATGGCTAGGTAGCTGATGTATAGAATTTTCGTTATGTGGGCATTGTAAGTTGGGGAGTACTTGGTACTGTTGGCTACTGTTAAAATGATATATTCACTGGCGTTTTCCTTGGGGGACTTTTAATTTCCTGTAGTGTTCAAAGTCCAGAGAAACCTGTAACATTCTACTTAAAATGTGATGGATATTTCCAAGTATGTTAACCTTCATTGGGGCTTGAACAAGAGCCACTCATTGCTATGATCACTTCTACAATGTGTTTTACAGTGGTTAAATGAGGAGAAAATTATCCAGAGGCTTGTGGAAATAGTTCATCCATCGCAAGAAGAAGATGTAAGTAACCTTGTCTGACTGTAAACTGATTTAAAAAAAAAAAAAGAACCATGTTTATTCGGGCATAGAGCATAATTGCATGAAATGTGAAATAGGGGGCAGGTAGAACAGTGATAACCTAGCATTCTTAAAGTTGCCAATTTTCTAAACTAAAGGCTTTGAAAATACTATGTTTAATATTTTTTGCTGATACCCAGAAAATTTCCAAAAGTGTAGAAAGCAGCAAGGTCTGGTTGTAGCATTCTCCTTTCCAGAGCCCAGATGCATGCTGAATCTACTTGCCTTTGTTACAGACCTCTGTCCATGCTTCCAAATGATATGGCCACATCTGTATTTGTGTCAGGGCCTGGGTCACTGTTGACTCCGTTGAATCCCTAGAGTGACAGGGTCTTGGTGCTCGTCCTTCTTGGCCCGGACTTGATGCTCTGGCAGGTTTGGCTTGATCCTGGGTGCTGAAGATGGATTTGGCATTAGGATGGTCACTGCTTTGCAGTTTGAAGATTGAGCTCTGCTGAGGGGGGCCTTCTGTCAGGATGGGGTCTCGGGGATCAGCTGGTATGGCTGTGTCGAGGCTAGCACTATGCTTCTCTGCTGCTGCTCTTGCCACCTTCAGTAGTGGATTGAGCCCTGCGGAATTGTTCAGCATTCAGCCATTTCTACCTACAGATATGACAGTTCCATGCTGGTCAACTGAATCTCTATGAAGGAGTTGGTTTCAAGAAGATGCAGGATATATCATGAGGCACATGGGCACCTCCTTGTACCCTTAGGCTGCTGTTAGAGTGCAAAAGAAGGAGGCGTGTCACCAAAGGGTGTGTTCTCATCAAGGCCTGTTTTCCATTAAGATGAATCTAGCCCCTCCCCTTCGCTCTGGTCCATTTCGAAACTTTGTACCTGGAGTTTATCTAAATAGGCATTTTTTAAAAAAAGAAAGAAAGAAGAAAACTATTAAAGGGGCTGTGGATTCTCCATCCTTCTTTCTGAGGCAGTGTAATGTTGTTACTGTTGACATTGAGGACACATTCGGGTGTGCCAGGTGCCCAAGTGTGAGGACCCTGCTTAGCAGAAGCCTTGAGTCTAAGGGAGGCAGGTGGGAAGTGGTTCCATGCGATGGGTATATGGGAAGTAATGGCAGGAGCACGGCCTACCCATGCACAGCGGCTGTGGACCAGACTTGCTCCTCACTAGGTACAGGTTCTTGAGCAGAAGAACTTGATGCTTCAACAGGATGTCATACACGTCGGCAGGCTCAGGTGAAATCAAAGCGGAAGTCCTGCTCTGCAGCAGGTTTTTCCCGAAGGACCAAGTGCTTGGGCATCAGCACCTTCCCTACTTGACTTGCAACAAAGTTAATTTCACCCTTTGGGACAGCCCTGTTGATATATCTGTATTAAATGATAAATAACATGCTAAAATTGTACTGACCAATTTGTATTTATTAAGGAAATATTAGGCTCCTGATTCCAAACAGTGGATTTTGATATCCTGGTGCATGTGTCATCTATGCTGGAATATCATTGTTCTACCTGTACTGCAGGTGATGCTCAGTGTTTGGGCACTGAGATTTTAGTGTTTTCCTGTAAGGTAAATACACTTGGGAAAAGTGTAATATTTCTTACCCATCGGTATAGTCCTTAAAGCCGTATTTGCTTTTTTTTTTTTTTTTTTGTTGTTAAAATTTTTTTTTTTTGGGGTTTCCCCCCCCCCCCCAGATATTCAGTTGTAGTAGCTTTTCCTTTCCAAAAATTCTATCACCTCTCCCTGCAAATAGCAACATGTACTGTGCAATATTAAGTCAAGCTCATTAGCTTGGCAGAATAAAAAACTCACACTTTTTCTATATGTTATTTATTTTGAGCTTGACTTTTTACTCACTGCAGCTTATGGCCAGTGTTAATTTGTGTCATGTCTTAAGCAGTTTCCTTCCTAACTTTTATAAATTTGACTTTTGATATGTTTTATAGTTAAAATTGTACTTTTTTCCTTTAGCGGCATTCAAATGCATCACAGTCACTTTGTGAAATTGTTCGCCTGAGCAGAGACCAGATGTTACAGATTCAGAACAGTCCAGAGCCAGACCCTCTGCTTGCCACTCTAGAAAAGTATGTTTAAAACTGAGCTTTTGTACTTTGTTCATATTGATGCTATTTGATGTGTTGCCATTATGAGATTGGTAAGGGTTGGGAATCACGACCATGGAAAATATTATTTTGGGTGGGTGAAAAAGTAGGAAAATTGCTTGTCTGATCCCAGCCATTGGTAATTCCCAGTAGAGACTTAGAGGGTAAGAATGTAAATAAATGACATTTATATGTAGACTCTGAACTTTTCAAAGTTCAAACTAGAATTCTTTAAAGCCGTCGTAAGATGGTGTAGCCACATCATAACTGTACTCACGGCCTCTACAAGTTTTGATGGAGAATTTCTTATGAATGCACTAATTTGACCTATTTTAGTGAATAATTTTATCAGAAGCCCTTTTTAGGTTTTACTCCCCTTTTATAGCTGACTAAGGGCAACCTTATTAGGCCTGATTTGAAGGGGATACATATCATATATGTTTCATTTCTGTGTACTGGCTTCTGCCCTTTTTAGAAAATTCTTAAATGAACAGCCATGTCATGTTTAGGTTTCAGAAAACAGCTTGGGGATAGTGTGCTGTTTTGAAATTTGTGAGTGGCCACCCTGCATGTACTAGGTTCTTCTAGATTCACACATTTTCAGAAAGAGTCTTTACTATTAAATATGGGCATATGTGTGACCAGCATCCATGCAGCTGAAAGTATTTTAATAAAGAAAAACCAGGCATTTCCCATTTAGATGATTAATTGGCAAGTTAGCAATGTTCAGTATGAAAGGCTGTCTTGTTTCAACTTACTGCTGCTCTCCTTCTTTTTAGTGACTTTGTCAGTCCTGTTTCAGTCCTCCTGTATAGTGAGGCTCATTTGCATCTTTTGGCTTAACATCTTGGAAGGCCTTTTATTAAAATAGACATGTATATGTATTATTTACTTGGAAATTTGACCCAAGCAAGGAACAAATTCGAGGCAAGGTATCTTGTTTTAAACTCTGTCTTCTGAGAAGTAAAGTTGTAATTCCCAGAGTGTGTGATAGAACGGGAGGAGTTGACTAATTCTCTCAAGTAGCAATACTTAACAGAGATTACTCGCTTTTAAGTAAAGTGTCAATTTTATCTGCTCCATTTCAGTAGTTCTTTGCATTATGGCATATGCACTCCTTTTATAACATGGTAAGACAGTTCATGTTCAGATACTAATAATTGCAATATTCTTTGAATCATATAAAACTGCCATTTGAGTATATTAAAAATTGAATAGCAACTATTTCATATGGTTCATGACAGCACTGTCTAAGAGAAGCATAATAAAAGCCGCATGTAATTTAAGAATTTCTGTTAGTCACATTAAAGTAAAACAATAGGTGAAATTAATTTAAATAATGTATTTAAAAATAGGTTTAAAAATAATATTTCAACATATGCTCATTTTAAAAAACTGTTACTGAGCCTACAGTTAGTCTTCCATATCTGCAGATTCCTTTCGGGTTCAACCACCCATGAATCAAAAATGTTAGGGGGGAGAAAGTTACGTTGCTGACGTGTTTTATGTACTAAACGTGTAGACTTGTTTTCTTGTCATTATTCCCTAAACAATATAGTGAAACAACGATTTACACAGCATTCACATTGTATTAGGTATTATAAATAATCTGGAGATGTAAAGTATACAGGAGGATGTATGTAGCTTACATGCAAATACTCTACACAATTTTATATAAGGGACTTAAGTGTCCTTGGGTTTTGGTATCCTCGAGATCCTGGAATCCTTGGATACTGAAAGATGATTGTATACTATTCTCTCTCTCTCTCTCTGTGTGTGTGTGTGTGTGTGTGTGTGTGTGTGTATATATATATATATATATATATATGAAATCTTTATATAAAGTTTTAGAAATCCAACATGTTTTACACCTAAGACAGGTTAATTTAGACTAGTTACATTTTGAGTGTTCAGTGACCACATGAGGTGAATAGCTCTTGTTTTGGACATGACAGGTTAATTCTGAATGTCAGACTGATAACTAGTAATCAATGAGTTCTTTAACGCCACTGCAGTCCTCTGTTCACACAACTCTGCTTGAACCAAATGGGGGATGTAGCCACTGGAGCCTCTGTGTACTAGCTGTTACATTTCAGGCTGTGTCTTTAGTTCTTTTGATGTAGATAGGTCCATGCTCAGAATTGATACCATTAAATATTAGTTGGAGTAGGTTTCTTCAAATACATGGATCTGATGAGTCAGGGGCCCCATTATGTCACTGAGTTAAACCTTCCCTGCACTTAGCAGCAGGGACACTTCTGCTTCCCACATTCTTCTTAAGAATGAGAACAAACCCTCTTAAATATCAGACATGCTCCCACATTATGGTGGTTCTTTTAGTATCTATTGATTGAGAAAATACACAGTGACAAAAGACTTCTTTCTATGAGCCTAGTAAGCTTATTAATCATAATAGTTTTTTTACATATTTGATAAATTATGTAGAAATTTATCAAATACATAAAAGGATAATATGCTAATTAGACTGGGAGACCTTCCGACGTCTTTCCGAACAAAGCCATGGTGGTGGAGCCTAGGCAGGGGTGGTTAGGGGTGATTAGGCCAGGAGGGGAGGGCAGTTGGGGGCAAGCAGGCCGGCAGGGGAGGGGGGACAGTTGGGGGCAATAAGGCAGGCCAGGCAGGTGAGTGGTTAGGAGCCAGTGGTCCCGGATTGCGAGAGCGATGTCCAACTGCAGGTTTAGGCCCGATCTACTGGCAGTCGGGCATCCCCCGAGGGGTCCCAGATTGGAAAGGGAGCAGGCCGGGTTGAGGGACACACCCCCCCCCCCACACCGTGCACAAATTTTGAGCACCAGGCCACTAGTAGTATAGTATTATTAGACCAATCTACTACAATATGTAGTAAAAAGATTACCTAATCTTCATATTATTATGCCAAACAACTCATAGGTTGGGTAGCACTGTGTGTGTGTGTGTGTGTGTGTGTGTGTGTGCGCGCGCATGCGCACCATATATATGAATATAAGTTAGCATTAAAGGAGAAGTTTGAAGTGAGCTAAAGTTAAAGAGAATGATGAAGATGGGTAGGGACACCAAAAGATCTCTAAAAAAGTGGGTTGAAGTGTTAGATAATGAATATTAGCTTGAGAAGCAATCTGGGCTTAAAGTGAATGTATTCAATTTAGTGGATCTGGAAAATTTCCAAGTTCAAAAATTCCTTAAAAGATAGTCATGTTAGAGAGGGTTGGACTGTGCAGCTCTTAATTCTTAATACTAATGAACTTGGAGTGAGTTGGGGTTTGATTCCTGTTCAGCCAATAGTTGTATAGAAGTCTTTCTTCTGCCTGCCCATATGAAAAACTAAACCGAAGCGAGCCATTGCCTCAAAGACATGGCTAAAGACCCTAGAATCCTCACGCACCAGATAGCTTATGCCATTAGTTCCACTGATGCTCATCCAGGAACTACAGGGTTTTTTATAGTAAAAATGAATATCTTTTTCTCTCACCTGTAAATAAACACCTTATTAAAGAATATGAAGACATTCCTTTTATCCTTTTTCATAAGCTCAGTCCTTTGGTTTATGATTTTGAAATCTGTATTCAGTGATATTTGTATGTTTAGATAAGACTCAGAATATGGCTCAGCTACTGTGTTACATCCTGACCATCAAGTGTTCTCGGGTTAATGTATCCTTTTTGTCCATCAGTAGAATGCCTTTTGGATATAATAGAGTTCGAATTTGGTGCAGCCAAGAAATAGTGAGGGCCTCTTTGTTAGCTGCTTCGTTCAAGCACAGTGTTGACGAAAGTGTGACAGTGCTCCTGATAAGTAAGGTGGACATCTTTAGTCTGACACTGTTGGTACCCCCCTTCCTTCAGTACCCCTGAGGTTGCTATTTGAAGAATATACGTATTTTCTGTAAAAAAAACCCCACACAAAACTAAACCCACTGTCTTCCAGAGCACAGTGCAGTCCCAGGTCTAAGCTCATATTTACCTGCAGACTCCGTGCTGAGTGACAGTGACAGCAGTGTTTAGGTAAAGGTCTGGAGTGGTTTCAGTGCAGGTGTAGGAGTCCCTGAAAGCTACTTCCTCAGGGGAACCCTCTGAAGTTAGGTTAGGTACCGGTTCTATTTGTTTCCCCCAAGTGAGAAGAGTTCTCTCCTCCTTGCTACCTAGGCTGGCAAGGGACCTGGTATTAGGATACAGTGAGCACAACTGTGCCTTGGGATGACTCGTGTGAGCCGAGCGGTACCCCAAGCTGTATGTCAGGGAGGTTCCTTCCTTAATCTACATGGATTCTAAAAAATGGAGATTTTCCTTGAGAAAATCCATGTAAATTTTCCTAGCAGGTTACCTTACATTTTAATTATGACCTTGCCTGTGTACAGGAGCGTAATAGGAAGAGCCTGCAGAAAATTCTTTTTGGGTAATAGTTCAATCATACCGATTTCATTGCTACCACTTTATTTTGATTTATGAATTTTAATTGTAGAGTAACAGGCAATAATTGATGTTCTCTTTTACCTGTTTTAGATGTTAATTATACATTAATGCCTTTGTGGCTTCTAATTAGCCTTTTTAAAAATTTTCCCTTTTTTGTGGGGGTGAAGGGTTCTAGGTCTTACAATCCTCCCCCCCCCCCCCACCACCACTACACCCCACCCACAGCCGCTGTCACCACCACCACCACCACCACCACCATTACCACTACTCTGGTCTGAGTGGGAGGTGACATCCAGTCTTGAAATATTTATTGGCTCTCAACAAGATTGGCAAAAGGAAGCAGGGCCCAGATGATTTTGCAGAGGGAAGAAGGGGAGCAATATATGTATGAAGAGTTACATTTATTATAAGCAGGATCACTTGCCTACTTTAATAAATGTATTAAAAGAAAATACTGTTAAGTGAAACAAACATGCATAAGTGACAGTGAATTCTTGTATGATATTTGTCTCACCGGTACCATGACCTTTTTCTCTGAAGTTGTTGTTGGTAAATGATGTTACAATTAACACTTGATTGATGATTTGTTTCCCTAGGCAAGAAATTATAGAGCAGCTTCTATCAAATATATTCCACAAGGATAAAAATGAATCAGCTATAGTCAGTGCAATACAGATACTGCTGACATTACTTGAGACACGGCGACCAACGTAAGCTTTTCTTTTATATCTTACAAAAGGTCATTTAGTTTTGCTTTTAAATTTTTTAAAAGCTAAGAGTTGAGTTGATGGTTGTAACCTATAATATCATGCCCTTGAATTTCAGACGCAGAATCTTTTTCTGCTGTATAAACTATAAGTAAGTCTTATGTGAATGCAGTTCATAGGGATGCAGTTGAAAAATACCAATTGGTGAACACTCTTTATTGGCAGTATTTGGATTCTGGACATTTGGGTTTTACACTTGATCTTAGCCAAAAGGCCAAGAAGCAATGGACATTTGGGTTTCGTAGTACTTACATAATATTAGACCAGCCAAGGAATTTTGAGCAGGACCAGTGATTGAGATAAGTTGTCTCCTGCATGTTACAATGCATCATTGATGTAATATAGGGCAGCGTGATAATAGTATTTGTGACACCAGAATTTATATACATGATTAAGTTTATGGTTTTGTTTTTTTTTGTTTTTTTTTTTCACGTAAGCAGTAAAGATGGTTGTTCTATAAATATGGCTTAGGAAGTGACTCACCACTTGAGGAAAAATATGTCTATACCTATTTTACATAAAAATGAATTCTAGTCAAATTAAATTAAAAACACTAGAGGAAAAGTATGCATACACTCAAAAGAATTGTGGAATTGTGAAGAACTTTTAAGCATGTCTCTTTAGACAGAAACTATAATGAAAACTACATTTGGCCACATAAATTATTAAACCTCCCTACACATCCAAAAGCACTGTAATCTATTTCCCTTCCTCCCTTTCAAATAATTGAGTTTCTGAATGCTGTCCCATGTAGCTCTTACAGTTAGAAATCACTTCCACATGTGGAATATTTTCAAGTAATCGTCATAATAATCACTCTAGAAGTTAGCTGTCTGCCAGGCAGTGTTCAGTTCTGTGTCTGCATTAGCATGATCCTCACAGCAGTCTTGGGAGAGATGTTGAGTGAGCCCACTTTCCACATTTGAACAAATAACTGGGAGGAGAAGAGCCAGGACTTGGACACAACTCCAGCAGTGACATTATTAACCACTGGTTTGCACTGATGTTCAGTTGACACCACTTACAGGTATAACTTTTCATTTGAATGGCATCCCTGCAGTGTTAGGCCCCCTCCTTCCTGATGTCCTTTTTCCCCTCTTGGGCTCTGTCCTGCCCATTGGGATTTGGGGTCTCATTGCATTCTTCTAACTCTTTTTGTAGAAGTGGGTTATAATGAGTATAGATTGAGCTTTCGGGAGAGGGGTGATTTTAAGCCTTTTAAATAGGAAACAAT
The DNA here is from genome assembly GCA_004026665.1 of Murina feae. Lineage (NCBI taxonomy): Eukaryota > Metazoa > Chordata > Mammalia > Chiroptera > Vespertilionidae > Murina > Murina feae. The sequence goes on from PVJC01005674.1 coordinate 10,107, forward strand.
GTTGATTAGCCAAGAAAAACTACAATAAATGCAGGGCTGTTAATAACATCACAAATGGTAGGCAGTGTGGTATGTCCTACACTTCAAGAGTCAAAGGCCTGCTTTCCATATTTTCTGGTTAGAGAACTGCTAGTAGTTTAACAGGTACAAGATGATTGGTGGGTCAAGTGAATGGGAAGAAATCACATACAGTTTGCCACCTGACTCTGTGGACCTCTGGATTTCAGGTTGTGTCTGCTGCTCGCTGTCGAATTACTACATTTTTATATAGATGTTGTGTATATATCCACATGCTGATATGGAACACCGTGATTTGTTCTGAAATTGTAATAAGTATAATTCACTTGCTTTATTTTAAGATTTGAAGGCCATATAGAGATCTGTCCACCAGGCATGAGTCATTCAGCTTGTTCTGTCAACAAGAGTGTTTTAGAAGCCATCCGAGGAAGACTTGGATCTTTTCATGAACTACTGCTTGAGCCACCCAAGGTAGGGCAGCTATTTCAAACATGGCTGGCCAGCTTAACAGTTTGATTTAAACAGTTGATAGAAAGAATATGAACCTTCTGAGTAATAGAGCTGGCTGTGACCAGCATGCACAAAATATGTTACAGGTACAGTGCCAGTTGTCTTTATTGCTTTTGAGCTAGTTTCTAATTGGCTTTTATCTATATACTAGAGGCCCAGTGCATAAAATTGGTGCATGGGTGGGGTTCCTAGCGGCTGCTGGCTCCTGGCTTCTGGCTGTGGGCTGGGGCCTCTCTTCCCTAGCTGCCTGCCGGGACCTTCCTTCATTCTACACAGCCCCCTGGTAGTCAGCACATGTCATAGCGATCGAACTCCCAGTCAGTCAAACTCCTGAGGGGACACTTTGTATATTAGGCTTTTATATATATAGACTAGAGGCCCAGTGCATGAAATTCATGCACTGCGAAGGGGTTGTCCCTCACCTGGTATGCACTCTCTTGCAGTCCGTGAGCCCTTGGGATGTCTGATGGCTTTGGAGGTGGGAGAAGGCTCCTGCCACTGGTGCTGCACTTGCCAGCCACAAGCCCGGCTTCTTGCTGAGCCACACTCCCCATGTGAGAGCACACTGATCACCAGGGGACAGCTCCTGCATTGGGCATCTATCCCCTGGTGGTCAGTGTGCATCATAGCAACTGGTAATTCTGCTTTTCGGTCAATTTGCATATTAGCCTTTTATTATATACTAGAGGCCGGGTGCACGAAATTCGTGCACGGAGTGGGAGTAGGGGGTGGTGGTAGTGTCCCTCAGACCAACCTGCACCCTTTCCAGTCAGGGACTCCTTGAGGGATCGGGCCTAAACGGGCAGTCGGACATCCCTCTCATAATCCAGGACTGCTGGCTCCCAACCTCTTGCCTGCCGATTGCCACTAACCACTCCCCTGCCAGCCTGATAAACCCCTAACTGCTCTTGTGCTGGTCTGATTGCCCTTAACTGCCCTCCCCATGCCAGGATAGCCCCCCACAACTGTCCTACCCTGCAGGCCTGGGTCCATCCCAACTGCCCTCACCTACAGGCCTGGGCCACCCCCAACTGTCCTCCCCTCCAGGCCTGGATCCCCACCAACAGCCCTCCTCTGCCAGCCTGCTCACCCCCAACTGTCCACCCTAGCCAGCCTGGTCCCCCCCAACTGTCCTCCCCTTCAGGCCTGGATCCACCCAACTGCCCTCCGCTGCAGGCTTGGGTCCATCCCAACTTCCCTCACCTACAGGTCTGGGTCCCCCCCAACTGTCCTCCCCTGTAGGCCTGGATCCCCACCAACAGCCCTCCTCTGCCAGCCTGGTCCCCCCCAACTATCCTCCTCTTCAGGCCTAGATAGCCCAACTTCCCTGCCCCATAGGCCAGGTCCCAGCGTGCCTCCTTCCCCAGAGGCTGTAGGAGCGCCAGCTGATGCCGAGCTCACAGCCACTGGGGTGTGGGGCAGTCCCTGCCAGCCTCCTTCCCCAGCTCACAGCCACTGGGGGTGGGGCGGGTCCCTCCTTCCCCAGCGGATGGAGCTGAGGCGGGGCTCACAGCCGCTGGGGTTTGGGGCTAGTCCCTACAAGCCTCCTTCCCCAGTGGCTGGAGCACGCAGAGATCACAGCCAGAGATCACAGCCGCTGGGGAAGGAGAGTGAACCATCGAGGGGATCACAGCCGCTGGGGTTTGGGGCTGGTCCCTGCGACCCTCCTTCCCCTGCGGCTGGAGCCCATGCGGGGATCACAGCCATTGGGGGGGGCCGGTCCCTGTGAGCCTCCTTCCCCAGCGATGGAGCCCACGCCAGGATCACAACCACTGGGGGAGGGGCCGGTCCCTGCAACCCTTCTTCCCCAGTGGCTGGAGCCCACTCCGGGCTCACAACCCCTGTGGTGTGGGGCTGGGTCCCTGCCAATGGGGGCTCACAGCTGCTGGGGTGCAGGCCTTCCGGCCCCGCAGGCTGGATCCCTGCTTGCCTCAGACCCAACACCACTGTCCCTGAAGCACCAGCCACCAACCACCTGCCCAAGCTGCTACCAGAGGTTTCCCATATCTCACCTGCCGCTACTGTCTCCCTGGCTGTCAGCTGCCATCTTGACTGGTTTAATTTGCATACAGCCACTCTGATTGGCTGGTGGGCGTGGCATATCTCATCCCGGAGAAATGGTTAATTTCAATATTATGCTTTTATTAGTTAATATGATTATTATATAGGATAATGTCTAAATTAGCAAATGTGTCTAATTAAAATTAAAAAAAAATTTTTACCTGCTTAGGAAACTTACTCTTTTTATAAAGTCTGGTTACTTATTGTGCCCATAAAATGAACACTTTTCCTCTCACAGCATTTTATTTTCACATTTTTGAGGTAAAATAAATCTTTCAGGAATTGATCTTAGAAGTAGAGTTGTCTTATTCAGAGTTGGAGCAGTGGACCATCTAATGGACAGATGCTTATTTAAGAAACTATCAGTTGAATGTGACTTGGAGCCCAAGATTTTTCACAGGGAGCATGTGTGTGCTGATGTGAAAACGACTGTTTACTCGGGCAGACCATGAGAGAGAGCACTGAGAACAGGCAGTGAAGACCTGCAAAACGAATCCACGCTCCCCAGTCCCCAGTGGTTTTATGCTGCAGCCCCTGTCTGTGCAGTGGCGTAGATTAGGGTATGAGGCTCTCCCTCTGGCATCTGGAGGGTGGAAGACTCAGTTCGGGAGAGTTCTGTCAGTACCAGCTCTTATGTGTTCCTTTTCCTTCAGCCCTGTGTCACTGGATTCAGTGTCCTAGACATGGTAGCTAGAATCTTGGTGGTATCTACTGTATGAGCTACTGGGGATTTAGGTTTAGTATGCTAGTTTCTTCCTTCAAAATGTAATGTTTTCTGTTTATTTAGCCATTTTGTGCTGTGGGAACCCAGGATAATTTATGTCCATTATCAAGGAAGAGTAGTTCAGCTTCTGGATGATCTCTTCAGATGGCTGTTGCTGCAGTGATCAAGTGTGGTCCTGCCTCCTCCATGCTGTCTTCCCTGCATTCAGCCTGCATGGGATGCCGGCCAGAGTGCTTGGCGTTCCCTCGGGAAAAGTGCCTGTGTTGGTATTGAATATTTAATGGTCAGTGGCATCTCTCATGCCAGACCTAGGCAGAAGAAGAGGGAGAGTAAGGAAGAAAAAGGATTAACTTAGGAGGATAGGAGAGAACATCACAAGTGGAAGTCGGAAGAGGAAGAAGGATGAGAGAGAAGAGGGTGCATGATGAAAGGCCCTGACCAGTTAACTCAGACGACCTCCCCATCTTCTTCGCAGAGGGACATCGAGGGCAGCATCTAATGTGGAGTCTCACACTCGTATTCTTCTTGGCCCCAATCCTAAGGGAGGTATTGAGGAGTGAATGTGTTCAGTGTGTCCTGATTTTACTGTCTGGTGTGGTGTGTCAGTAGACCCATGAAGCTTTTTAAAATATCTGATGATTAGAGCTGTCTCAAATAGAGTAGAACTGAGAGCCTCACAATTCCCTGAAGCCTCGGAGGAGCAGAAAGGGGTGAGGGTGCTGACAGGGACGGGACACTGAGAAAGGACACCACACAACTTCTAAACTTGAGATTCTGAAAGGTTCTGCCTGTCTGTTGTGACTTCGCATGGTAGGAACCCCCGTGTATGGACAAGAGCAGGTTTGAGGTTGATGTTGTTTCAAGGTTGGAGTCCAGAGGCAGCTTCTGCATGTGCATCTTTATTGCAGATATGGCGAAGATGGAGGGCTGTGTTCAAGACCCCTTGTAACTTCTCTTGGTTTCTGGTCAGGTTTGGCATATTGCACTGGTTTTTAGGGACCCACACAGCTTTCTGCTTTCTTTCTGTGGCAGTTAGAATGTTAAAATGGGGCACTTCATTTCTTATAAAATAGTCCAGGGAGGTTGCTTGATTGTTTTTTCTTGGTTGCTTCATTACATCCTGAAGATATAAATTTTCCTTCAGATGTAGAATTCAGGCCAAATTGTTTACAGGGTTAGTTTACCTGGTGTTTCATCGTTAGCACATACCCTGTCCCTTCCTGTTTGTTTACCTATGTGGATTGCATTGGGAAGCCTTTTAATTGGAAACTTTTTGTTCCTCAGAAAAGTGTGATGAAGACGACCTGGGGTGTGCTGGACCCTCCTGTCGGCAACACCCGGTTGAATGTGATTCGGTTGATATCCAGCCTGCTTCAGACAAACACCAGCAGTATCAATGGGGACCTTATGGAGCTGAACAGTATTGGGGTCATATTGGTAAGACTTCTCTGAACAGATGTTTTCATTTGCCCTTGGTATTTTATGGCCATATAATTTTAAATTTGTCAGTAGTTATTTATGCAAAGAAAACTGTATTAGAAACTTTCAGAGATGATGAAGACAGACTGCCAAGAAGTTCCGCTGTGGTTAGTCGCCCTCTTCAGGAGATTGTATGAACAGTGACTAACTCCTGGTCATAGCATTGTTTTCTCTTCATTGTTAGCACAAGGGCAAGTGTTTATCTTCTTTCCATGGAGACATACCTGTTTGTCATGTCTGAGACCCAGATTTGAGTCTAGAATTTCCCTTGAAACAGCTGTGAGTCTCCTTGTCAGTGAAAGGGGGAAAGGAAGAGCCCAGGAATGAGCTCTTCCCCAGTTTCAAAGTTTGTGCTTAGAATCCATAGGCCCTGCTCTGTTGCCCCTGCTTGCTGTGTCCTGCCCCACCATCCAAAAGGTATGAGGTAAACACTTAGCAGGTTTCACAAGGTACCATCACACAGTTCATTTGGGGAGTTTAGGGTGGTTGCACAGGAGGATGGGTGAGTGTTTGATCACTACATGAAAGGCAGTGCACATTAGAATGCACACTTTGTGCTCATGTGATCTTGAACGACAAACACTGTGAGAGAGAGTCTGTTTTTCAGGTCATTCCCAGAACAAGGATGCACTCATGCTGTCAGTGGTGGAGCCAGATTTGAATTCACATCCAGTTGCAAGCCCATACACAGTTTTCATACTATGTGCTTGCTGGCGTCACTGAGATACTTTAAGTTCAGCTTTGGTTAAATGACACGCCAGGTAGGGCATAGAGGGCAGGAATAGTTTAGATAAAGGTGAAATGTGAAAAGATATTAGTTTGTTTGGTAGCATAATTATTGCCCTGGGGGACATAGTATTTGCCCTACTCTCTGGATAGAATGTAAACTGGACGAATATACCTTCTTACTCCTGTCTCTGAGTCTCCCTGAAGTCATCAGTTACTAGCCTTTAATCTTACTAGTTTAATCTTACTATTGCTAATCTTTAGATAATAAATTTGATAAAACTTTTAAGTGGGTCATCATTTCATTTTCATTTGAGATTAGCTAACCAGACTCAATGATATTCTAAATACCATATTTTCTGGCGTATAAAATGATTGGGCGTATAAGACAACCCCCAACTTTTGAGAAGATTTTCCTGGGTTAAAAAGTCCAGACGGAGACTGTATGTGGCACAAAAAGGAGCCGACCAGAGACACTTTCCGTCCGGCTCCATTGATGACCCCCGATTTTTGAGAAGATTTTCCTGGGTTAAAAAATTGTCTTATACGCCGGAAAATATGGCACATAAATTAACTATGTGTTTTGTGCTTCTGGGGATTGTCTTTTCTTTTTGTGATATGTTACCTTTTCAGGTAATCTGGAAATCCCTTGTTTTGCTCCAGCTATTTCAAATGCTCTAGTGGTTATTCTTTGATAAGGTGTGAGCACCTCAGGGTTGGGGCCTATGTGTTTCTCTCTGCCTTGTTGCTCCTAGCACTGTGCCTTGCACAAAAAGCCTTCAGTAAATATTTGTATATCAAAAGGAAATTATTATAGAGGCCCAGTGCATGAAATTCGCTCCTAGGTAAGGTCCCTAGTAGGCTCCAGACTGCAGGCCAAGGCCTTTCTTTGTTCAGTGCTGCCCCCCTGTTGGTCAGTGCATGTCATAGCAATTGAACTCATGGTTGGTTGAACGCCTGAGGGGACACTTTATTTGTTAGGCTTATATATATTTCTTTAAAAATTATTTACTGAACTTAATATCAGCATTAGTTGTCTTGAAAACATAAGAGGATACTCCCTTTCTCTTTGAGAAACTATTACCTTTCTTCATCTGTTTATTGTTGGTGTCTACATGATTTCATGAAAACTTTGGCATGTTGAAAGAGTAAATATCCTGTTATTTAGTCTGTAAAGTGCTGTTTCATATTAACTTGGTTCTTTTAGTAGTCATAAGAACACATCATTTTTACTTTATTAAATTACTATTTGGTCAGTATTTTAAAGCAGTGACTTAAATATTGAGGTAACTGAATAAAAGAAAGCATTGTTGTTTTTTGTAGGACATGTTCTTCAAATATACATGGAATAACTTTTTACATACACAAGTGGAAATTTGTGTTGCACTGATACTTGCAAGTCCCTTTGAGAACACAGAAAATAGCACAATTACTGATCAGGAATCCACTGGTGACAATTTGTTGTTAAAACACGTAAGCTTACTTGATGTCTTTTTTCTGCTACTCCTGGTCATAGCGTTTTTCCACTTGAGTGTGAAATGAACTATTATAGCTCACATTTAAAAAGTGTAAGTATGCTAGAAGCCTGGTGCATGAAATTCGTTGCACTGGCAGCGAGTGGGTGGGGGGAGCAGGCGGGGGTTGTCCCTCAGCTCAGCCTGCACCTTCTCCAATCTAGGACATCCTCTCCCAATTCGGGACTGCTGGCTCCCAACCGCTCGCCTACCTACCTGCCTGCCTGCCTGCCCCTAACCACTTCTACCTGCCAGCCTGATCACCCACTAACCACTCCCCTGCCAGCCTGATTGATACCTCACTGCTCCCCTGCTGGCCCAGTTGCCCCCAACTGCCCTCCCCTGCAGACCCAGTCGCCCCCAACTGCCCTCCCTTGTAGGCCTGGTCGCCCCTAACTGCCCTCCCCTGCCAACCATCTTGTGGGTGTGGGCGCTGCCATCTTTAAGGGTGGGGCAGTCAGTTAGCATATTCCCTCCTTATTATTGGCTGTGGGTGCCTCCATCTTTGTGATGGTGTAAGCGTCAATTAGCATATCCCCTCTTTATTGGATAGTATTGCCTTAGTTGATTGGACCATCATCCCATGCACTGAAGGGTTGTGGGTTCAATTCCTGGTCAGGGTATAAACCTAGATTTCGTGTTCAACCTCCAGTTGGGCTGCATGTGGGAGGCAACTGATCAGTGTTTCTCTCTCACATCTGTGTTTCTCCCTCGAAAATCAGTAAAAACAATATCCTCAGGTGAGGATTAAAAAAGAAAGTACAAGTATTACTGTGAATTCTGAGTGAAAAAATTTTCTTTATTCCATTTTAATTTTAGTCAGGCTTTGTATTTCTGGGCCCAATTTCCATGGTTAATAAAACCTAGCTTTGCTTTAGGTCAATAGCTCATTGGTAGCAGTACTTGAAATACCGTCCTCTCCAGTAGATGCACAGTTCAAGGCATGGGTCCTGTCTGGAATCCCTGTAGTGTTGTGAGAGCCTCGGGGACATCTATCACCACACTGCATTTGATTTAGCCGATAATTTACAGCTATATTTACTAGTAGCTTGCTGGGCTACACATACCATTATTCTATTCAGTTAGTGCTCTAGCTCACTTTAAAATTTTGACACTTTGACATTATTTAAAGGTTAACTGGAATATTCCTTTTTATTCAGCTTTTTCAAAAATGTCAGTTAATAGAACGAATACTTGATGCCTGGGAAATGAACGAGAAAAAACAGTAAGTAAATTGTTTTATAGAAATTCAGTTTGATTTTCTGTTTGAAGAAAATGTCCTCCCTTACCTTGGACAGAGAGCAGTGAAAGTGATTACATGGTATATGGCACTTTATAGTTACAAATGCTTCTCCCTGAATGGCCAGGGTATTTCATTGTAACCGGCATTTTTGTAATTTATTTTTTGATCCCTCTGTCTTTCTCCCTCTTGAGGGGAAACCAGGGGTTGGGAGTACTAGCCACCTTTGTGCTGCTTTTGAGACTTCCTTGTCCTTTTTGAATGGCTGTTTTTCTGAGAATAATGTGGAGTTGAAGGAAGAGTTGTAAAGTCCAGTCCTACTCAGGGATGGTTGGACCTAGCACTCTGGTTCTGCGTACCTCATGTTCTCACTGTGCAGAAGTGACACTTCATGGAACTAGAGGGAGGAATTGCCTACTTTCTTGTCAGGAAATTTCCATTAGCTGATTGGCAAGATTACTTGGAAGTCTTAGTTGATGGGTGTAAGTAGTTTATTATACAGATTCATTGGTGCTGTTTGTGATAGGCGTTGGTCTAAATGGAAAGATGGATATAGTTGGGAAGGTTAGACCCTAAATGGGGAAAGGGACAGGGATGATTGTCTATATTCCAAGTGATACGTAGGCCAGGCACGAGTTGATTACCTCTTGGCCAAATCTTCAAATCCGCTAATATTTTAACTTGAGAAATGCTATTAGTAGGTGATTATCTTTATTAATTGATTAAAATTTGATGACCTTTAACAAAATGAAGCAGTTCCTTACAATCTATTTAAAGTCTGAAAAGATAAAAAGGGAAAGTCACAGAAACAGGAAGCATCAATGAATGTTTGGGTTTTGTGGGTTTTTGAAGCTAATATGATATTGAGGATTAATGGTTTGTTGGTTAGTTGGTTGGCATATTTGAATAAACCTTGTCCCACTGAGTGAGGCTGTAGTGTAATCTTTGAGTAGAGTTTCTGCCACCCCACTTCCCATCCTCACCCCCAAGCCTGGTAATATTGTGGCACCCGCTTTTCTGTTTCGTTGCTCCTTCCTGTCAGGAATCTGAATGTCTGTCCTTTCCTGTCAGGGCCGAGGGAGGACGACGGCATGGCTACATGGGCCACCTGACGAGGATAGCTAACTGCGTGGTTCACAGCGCTGACAAGGGCCCCAACAGCGCCTTGGTGCGGCAGCTTATCCAAGGTAAGTGCTTCTGGAGTCCTCATCACATTGCTATGGGGTCGGAGAAGGGACTTAAGGGGAAAATGGAAATAGTCTGTCCTTTTGTAATAGTTCTCTGTGGAGTTTCTTTAATAATTATCTGGAGACTTGAATGAGTTTCTTGAGAATGTTCTGAACAATTGTTCTTTACTGGTCTTATTTCTGCAGTCTTTTAGCAGGTGTTGCAGGCTTGGCCGAGCTCAGCACACTATAGTTACCCACTTCCCATCCCAAAGAGCATTGCTCGGTGACCTATTCCTTGAGCTATAATTACTGTTGCTTTCTCTTTCCTTCTGAAGACCAACTGTGTAGTCTGTGGATTGAGCCCTTTAACTGGGGTATTAAAACATTTCTCAGCATTTGTCCACATCTCTCCATTATAACGTAAGAACTCTTCATGACTGACATTGAAATTTAGTCAGCCCAAGATTGCTTGGAAGAAAGTGTGTGGGTGCCTTTTACACTGGCACCCAGACCCTGGCCCGGTCTGTCGCCTCTAAAATGAGGGAGCTCTGTGTACCAGCAGAATCACTAGTCCCAGGACTTATTCTGTGAAAAATCCTCACCTTTGCAGCACAGAGTTCTTTCAGAGTTAACCTGGTGAAAATCACTTTCCAGTCTCTTTTTTGTTTATCTTTTAAGAATTTTACGTGTTCAAGAGGCTATTATCTATGGAATGTGCATTAAAAAAATAGCTGTTGCTCCGTGATGGAAAAATTGGGGCTTGTCCACTTGGAATTTTGCTTCTCGAGAGAAGGATAAGCCAGGTCATCACAGGTTGTCTTTCTGTTCTTACCCAGGAGAAGTGGCCGTGTGTGTGAGATGGTTTTTTAGATTGGTCTCTTGTATGATGGTTGCTTGCCAGCACTGTGTGCTGGTGCATGCAGGCAGGTGTGTGTTTAAAGCAGAATTGTCAGATGACAGCTGTAGCCTAGTAAGGCCTCCAAGATTAGAGCTGTGGTTTCATTTTCTCAGAAAAGGCATTAATTATCCTTTTCCTTAAAAATTCTTTAGAACGTAGAATTTCCCTGTTGCATCTGATCCATGTGTTGGCCTATGGCACAAACATTTAGGAAACATTATTTTTGATAAATTTGAAAAGCCATACTGGGTTCCATGGAACATTCTTTGGTCAGATGTCAATCAGAGAACCTCAAGAAAACGTGCAGGAGCTGACATTTGCTGCATTTCCTAAACGTACGTGACGGTGAAGAAAGAGGGCATGCCTCCACCTTAGAGACCTGTTGCCTTTCTCAGAAGAGTTTATTGGAAACACTCATATTTTCCAGTTTGTTTTTAACCAAGAGATTTTTTTTTAAAGTGTTAAATTTACAGCTGCCAAGGGTGTTTGACATCAAGCATAGACTTTTGGGGAGTGAGGACTCTGACCCTAAAAGCCCTCAGATTCCTCTGAGTTCACCTTTGGGAACTGCTCGGTGGGCCTCCTGTGTTACCTGGTGAGTTTATTTGCCTCGTGGATCCCTATGGTAATGACGCTTTTCTCCTCCTTTCCCTCTCAAGATCTTCCAGACGACCTCAGGGAGCGATGGGAGACCTTCTGCACAAGCTCCTTAGGAGAGACTAACAAGAGGAACACGGTAGATCTAGTAGGTTTTACAAGGTTAAATTTCTATGGCTTCAGGGCACTTAGCCTTTGCTCGTTTATTCAGAAAGATGGGAAGGACCTTCCATTTGTCCCGGTAATTGTATGTCAAAGATAAGTTTGTTTCTTTACCAAGCAGATAGGTCAGTGTTCACATTGTACTTGCTGATTTGCCTAGTCAGCTCCTAATTCCTGCCTGGGAGGACAAAGGGGCACAAGGAAGCCACCGATGCTCCTTCTCATACCATTTCCCTTAGTGCTCTGCTCCCTGAGCACCTCAGCCACACAGCTGCCTGCCACTCGGTCGGGTTTGTTGCCTTCTACCTCAGGTAAAGGTAACCCTTGGTGGTCAGAAAACCTAAAAATTCCTTTGGATGTTTCCTAATGTTACTCAGTTTAGTTGACCCTTGTTTTAGATCATTCTCAGAGGTAGAAAATTTGTAGATGCCTTTGAAACCCCAGTTTAAAGCCTTAACAGATTGGTACTTTTAGCCAGGGAATAATGGCATTGATAATGTTTTTTAAAATTATATTGGACTTTGGAATGCATTTTTTTAACACATGAAGTTTTAAGGTGAGTATTGCCTTTGCTTTTAAGATGTGGGAAAGTATTTCCTTTCATAAGCATATGGCAGCCAATGATTGGGGGGTGGCCTTGACTCCACATGGAAGTGGGTATGTCAGGCATTGAATTGTATAATTGAAATCCAAATCCAGCAGCCACAGTCTTGAATTTCTAATAAACAGTAACTCCTCAATATTTAGACAGTCAAATCTGTTAGCCTTCTCTGTTCAAAATGGAATTTAGAAACAGGAGAGAAACGGAAAGGCTGAGGCAGCTACAGCCAGGTCACCAGGTCATCCCAAGTCACACCCCAAAGGGCCTGTTGCCTCCTCCATTATAGGTTGCCTAACAGATTGGGTTATCTTTTTGCAGAATCTTGACAGATTGGTGGGCTAATGTCTTGTTAAGGTGGGCATATGATAGAACCAGAAGGTATTAGGATTGGAGGAATTATGAAGTTAAGAAATAATCATAAAAAGGGAGCTGTGTAGGGCCGTTTAATTAAAATGGGTCTTATGGCCCTTAGTGTCTGAGTGTATTATAGCCCAACAGAGAAACACATTCCCTTTGGCTGCCCTGAGTCATCTAGGAGGGGTTAAGTAATTTTTCATGACTGTAGTACCCATTGTAGATTGCCACGCCCCCTCCATCAAATTGTTTAAAATTCTGGACAATCAAGGGTTTTATTGTAGGGGAACTTGTTCTCTCATATTGTTAAATGAAGCCATTTCGTTTTAGAGTCCCCGTGTTGATTCCTTTTAAAGTGTTAAATTTACAGCTGCCGGCAAGGTGGTCTCCTTTAAGAGGATTTTTGTCTTATTTCTACTTAAAAAAGGAATATTTGGGAATAATATTTAGAGACTTCTTTTAAAATTATCCTTAGATTGACTTCATTGGTAGAAGTAAAAAATGTCCAGTTAAACTTGGTATAAGGAATTTTTTAAAAACTTCTTTGGTAATTCAAGCAGATTTCTTTTATGAGCAGTTCTGTATGAAGGACTTCATCGCAGTTCAGGTAACACTCCATAACTTTGCATGATGTTGTCAGGACTCTGATGTGTGACTGTGCGAATGTTGTTGGGTATATCCACATGCAGGTTGTGCAAACTGATGTGCAACCTTCTGGGGTCCAGCACATCTAGGTATGGCCCCTGTGTCGAAGGAAAGTCCCTAAAGGCTCCACCTGCCGCTCTAATTGGAGCTCAGGTCTCCTCTGCCTGTTACACTTTTGCCGCCATACTTGGACGGCCGTGAAGTGAAGTGAAGTGAAGTAAGGAGCAGCGGCTTCTTACAGCAAAAGTGGTCAGGTTCGGAGCCCTGTTCGCATTGCTCACACCTCTCTGCCACTTTATTTTCTGTTGAGAAGTACAGGTCCTGAGGTTGCTCTCTCAGGACCTCTTCAGTTTCTTGATCCCACATAGTCAGCACTAAAATACCACCTCCTTTTAGTCTTGAGTTCTTCCAATAGGGCTTTTAGGGACACAGATATTCCAGGTTTTAAAAGATGCTTATGCAGTAATCTTAGGCCACCAAGGAGATTTCAGCTGCAGCCTCCAAACTCTTCATTTCTACACCCGGAATGTTTCAGGCTACATTCCAATGGGGTTGGGAACCATGTTCCAGGGAAGATAAGCTGTTGTGAATCCATGTAATAAGGATGTGATATGCAAATTAACACCCACGCTGTAGTGCCATCACAAGATGGCGGCCTGCACAGAGGAGGGAGGGGAGGCGGGGAGGCCCTGAGGGGCCTACGGCCGCCTCGTGCAACTTCTGCCAGGGTTTCTGTGGGGGCAGGGCCTGGTGGCTGCTCCATGTGGCCCAGAGGCAGGGCATCAGGGAGGCACTCCAGGACTCGGGCAGTGCATGACTGGGTAATGCAGTGATCTTGCCTGGCAGAGATGTCACACAAAAAGTGCACACACAGGTGCTGTAGTGCAAGGTCCAGGTGAAAGAATCTCCCTTCTCATTGTCTCAGGTACATTATCAGTCAAATCAGCCGTTAGGTAATAGGTGGCTTTCTCCTTGGCTCCTCCCTAAATGGATAGATTAGATGCACTGCCATGATTTTGTTGGTTTTAGGATGGTTCACCTACCTCTCTGGGAATCGTGTCTTGGTTATTTACAGAATTTGAGTCAACCTGTGACTCAGGAATCAAATGCTTGAGTTGCTATATTGTTGTGTGTTGCCCTAGCCTGTTAGTATTTTCCTAGTCCCAGCAAGGATTTGTTCATTTATACACCCAATACTTAACTGTCCATCCTACTGGTTGTGGGCTTGAGGACTTGCTGGTTTTGTAGGGTAGGCAGTACAAGCCCCAGGCTCCTGTCACTGCTAGGGCAGCAGTTTCCTATCGCCCTCTGAGAGCTCTGGAGTACTGGAATCTTTTGACCCCGTCAGCAGATGCATGTATTGCTTATTCTTTTATGTTGGGAGTTTATTATGAATGAAATTTGGTATTTTAATTATATCCAGAGACCTTGTGTTTTGACTAAGCCCCCAAATTGTAGATATTGGTAAGGATTCAGATAGAGTAGTTTAGATGATGTAGGAAATGTTTTTGTGCTTATTTTGGAAAATTGGGTTATATTCTCAAGGGAGAGAATGAAAAATCTTTCCCAGTACTGATGAAATAGTTTATGGAGGTTTTTTGTGGACAGTAACACAAATATGCACATATGATGGCTCTGGTTGGTGTGCTTAGTGGTTAGAGTGCCGGCCTGTGCACTGAAGAGTCTTGAGTTTGATTGCCAATTCAGGAGCATGTACCTGGGTTGCAGGTTCAATCCCCAACCCCAGTCAGGGTGTATGCGTGAGGAAACCAGTCGATGTGTCTCTCTCACATTGATCTTTCTCTCTCCCTCTCCCCTCACTTCCACTCTCTCTAAAATTCAACGGAAAAAATATTCTCAGATAAGAATTAATAAAAACAAACAAAAGCCCCACAAAAATGTGCATATATGAATTGCCTGGAGATCCATCAGCTTCTGGTGGAACCTCTGAGAGTTGGTGTTTCTAACCTGCTCCAGGTCAGAGGTTAGTAGTCAAGTCATGCTTGTGATTTCCCTTAGCAGCCTAGTCAGCAAAGAAGAAAGGAAACACTTGTTTTTTCCTGTAACAGCAGTTAGTAAAACTAAAAATTTTTTTATGGAAGATAGTAACATCTCAAAAGCTATTTTCAGTGCAGCATCAAGAAAGTGCTTAGAATACATCTGGCCTGGCAAGAGTGATCATATATGCTTGTTACTTTTTAAAAAGTCATGATTCTGTGTTCTCATTTAGTGGATTACTAGTACTCACTATTTGATAAATATTTGAATGACTGCTATGTGCCAGACATGAGGACGCTGTACTAAATCAGATTGGCAAAAATCCTTGGAGGGATAAATGGATGGATAAGTCCCAAGGAGGGGTACAATTTTAAATGAGGTGGTCTAGGAAAACCACATTGAGAAGGTAACTTTTCTAGAGCCTTGATGGCAGTGGGGGAGGAAGGGGGAGTGCGAAGGATTGAGATTGGAGTGTTTCCCATGTGTGCAGAGGCTGCCATGGTGTCCTTGGTCGAGCAAAGGAGGGAGAGAATGGAATGTGAGGTCTGAGAGGTCAGATCTTATCCACAGATCAGCTTCTAGTCCACAGGTTGCAATTTTAGTGTGATGAAGAGCCATTAGTTTAGGTCTAACAAGTGATGTATATTTTAAAAGATTATTATGGCTGCTGGATTGAGACTAGACTATATTGGGCATGCAGGGGACTAGTTAGCTGCATGACACAGCATTATCTCACACTAGGAAGGTAATAAAGATTTGATGATTGACTTTGGGTGGTGGGCACACAATGCAATATATACAGATCATGTATCATAGAAATCTACACTTGAAACGTATATAATCTTACTAACCAATGTCACAGTAAATTTTAAAAGATTTAATGAGAAGTGATGGGATTCTAGGTTTTTACATATATATATATATATATATATATATATATATATATATGTATATATGTATATATGTATATATGTATATGTATAAATTGATTTTTAGAAAGAGAGGAAGTAGGGGAGAGAGAGAGAAACATCAATGGGTTGCCCCTCATATGTGCCCTGACTTGGGATTGATTCCACAACCCAGGTATGTGCCCTGACCAAGAATTGAACCTGCACCTCTTGGTGTACTGGACAACACTCCAAGCAACTGAGCAAGGGCTAGATTATATTTTGACAGCAGAGTGGATAGATGTGTGTGGGACAGAAAAAACAAGATGACTTGAAATTTTAGCTGAAGGAGAAGAATGAAAGTGGCATTTACTGAAATGGAATGCCTCAAAAGGCTGTGTTTAGAAGTTTAGATCAGGGACTGGTAGTGGATACATCTGTATAATGAACTACTGGTATTTCAATTAGTAAGTTTTCCCCTGTGGATAAATTAAATTGTCTTTTTACCTCAAAGTATTAAATCAGAATCCCCACATCTTTTTTTTTAAATATTTTTTTTTAATCGATTTCAGAGAGGAAGGGAGAGAGAAACATCAATGATGAGAATCATTGATTGGCTGCCTCCTGCACGTCCCCTACTGGGGATCAAGCTGCAGCCAGCCATATGCCCTTGACTGGAATTGAACCCAGGACCCTTTAGTCTGCAGGCCAATGCTTTATCCACTGAGCCAAACTATCTAGGGCAGAATCCCCACATCTTTCAATAACATACTTACAAGGTGTATGTACATGCATTTTGTTAGTATTAATAATAACTTTCTAAAACAATAGTTTGTTTTTGGAGAAAAATACTATTTTAGATCCCTCCCAGAATTGCTTTCATGTCTGGCGTACTTAGTTGCTCAACAAAAGCTAGTTTCTTTCTTATTATTAATGAGCTAAACATCCTACTTCGTAGCAAGAAGTAAAAGTCTGCCGAGCATATGTAGCATCCTTTTTAGATAGGAGTAGCCACCTCTTTTTTTGGTTCTCTCATGTTGAGTTCACCTTGCTTGCTCTGTGAATTGCCCTTAATTCTGCACCCCACCATGGTGTAAAACACACAATGGCGTAATATGACTCTGGCACTAGCCTGCCAGCCATGAAGCCCAAAGCTCCTCTAAATCTATTACAGTGGAACCACTTGACCTGCTCTTGATAGCGATGGCCCCAGGAAAAGCCAGCTGCCATGACCAAGCAGTATTCTGCCACCTCTGACTGGGCACTCCTGGCATATCCCATCCTCCCCACATCTTTCCCCATTAACTTGTTACAGTATGATTGACGTAAGCAGGTTTCCTTCATTGATCACAAATTCTTCCTCTGGTTTCATCAGACCAGATTCAAAATTAGGGTGTGAGTGCGTTCATAGAAAGGGAATGAACTGAAGAAAATGCTGGGTTATTCACTTGGGCTTAGTATCTTTACCGCAGATGGTCAGCCATAGAGAAAGATTAATTTTCAGGCTTTAATTTAGTCAGAATTTCACAAGCCCTGCCACATATAGATCTATTTAGATTCTACTTTGGGCTTGAACCAGTGTTGGAACCTCAGAAATCAGATCGGTAGGTTCTGTAACTCGACAGTATTCAGCACGGTTTCAAGGGCTGGTAGGTAATGGCCTGTAGTGTCCTCCCCTGATGACACACTTGTACAGAAAGGTTAGGAAGAGTAACTCAGGAAATGTGTAAGTGACCCTCAGAAATTTTGTGCTGGGTTTTAGGGTGTGCAGATTATTTATATTTGTTACTTCCTATATAGCAGTTATTGCTATTAGTGCTATTAGTCATTTGTATTTCTTTGTTCCTAATTGTTAATACATTTCCCTCTAATATTATGTGACATTTGTAAATTAATAAAAATCATCGTGAATTGGTGAGCAGAGTTCATGTTTGTGTTTTTGCTTAATTAATGAATTAGTTGTAAGTTCTAATTGCAGGGGTGGTACTTTGTAAGGGGTGGAAAATTTAGGGTCTTTTTATAAGCGGAGGACTATTAATTCAAGTGCTTAGAGTGGGCAGGAAATGCAGAAATTTAAAGTGTAATCATAATATTTAAACCTGACCTTTTAGTGGCTGATTAGTAATTCCTGGGAATTGCAGTTTTAGCTCTCAGGCTTGGCACATATAAATTATTTTTATATTTCATCTGAGCCATTCCTTCTGCCTTCCCTTTGTAAACATTTTATAGGAGATAAAATCACTTGAAGGGAGTAACTCATCTCTTACCTGTTTTCTGGTGATGCTAATGAGCGAAATCACCACAAGTGGGCAGCAGAGGGCAGGAAGCCAAGCCATCTGGTTGAGTGAAGTGCACCCATGAATATCGGGTGGGTTTTACAACTTAACTGTTACTTAGTTTTGTTCTTGCTGTTGTAATTTTTCCATAAAAATGATGATGCAAATGTCCAAAACTTTTCTCTGTTAAATAGTCTTTTACATTTTTATGCATATAGGTTACAACCTGCCATATTCATTCATCCAGTGATGATGAAATTGACTTTAAAGAAACGGGTTTCTCACAGGATTCTTCTTTGCAGCAAGTGAGTGATGCCTAAAAGCTTTGCTTTTTGTTTTTATTTTAATGCTTAGTCCAGTTGCCATTTATGAATCAGTTTTGGAGACAGATTGTGTGTTAGGATGTAATTTAGGGTTACTTATTAGTTACCAAAGCATTAAAATAGGAAGTGTTGGATATGTGAGAGGAAGGATTGTATTGATGATATTTCCAGGAAGTGTTTCATGCATGATAACGATGATTTGGGTAAGTTTTCAAGATATGTGAATGAACCAAGTAGTTTAATAAGCGTCTCAAACATGCTTGCTATATAGACCTTTACAATAGTTAACTTGTTGCTTAAGGATTCCTGTAGTAGAGAACTCAGGGTAAAAATAATAGGAATAAGACCTTTTTAAGGTCACAAATATCCCTGAACCAAGTAGCTTATATGTTTCTAATATCTTTAATGTCTATTATAGTGACTTTTAAATTAAATTCTAGTTGCAGCAATTTATTGCCACCCTCCTGTCCTGCCCCCAAACTTATCTCCATTTATCAGCTGCTTATAATTGTGAGGGAGAAAACAGGTTGTAAAAATAAATGTACTGATTTATCATCCATTGGTGGTTTTTGGAAAGGTGACAAATTGTTTCACCTGGGTACCAAGTTTGGGAGCTAAAAATAGAAGCCCTTTTAAAAGTCATCAGCTCTTCATACGAAGAAGTTGACCATACTTTCACGTATCAGTTCCTTTGATGTGACAACAGAATTAATGTGGTCACCTTCCCACCTGGTACCAAATGTTGCTTAGCTTTTTTTCCCTCAACCTGTAAGCCTCATTTTTTATCAGGGCCAGGATGAAGCATCTAATGGTTATACTGGCCCTGTCTTTGGCATCTAAGTAGGCTGTCACCTTCCAATGTAGGTTAAGCTAAGCAATTGCTTGGTTTTGATAATAAGGCAGTTTAACATTCACATTTTCAAGATGGATCTGAAGTGGCATTTCCACAGTTGGCTGACTTCTCTTTTTATTTTCTTTTTTAAATATATTTTATTGATTTTTTACAGAGAGGAAGGGAGAGGGATAGAGAGTTAGAAACATCGATGAGAGAGAAACATCGATCAGCTGCCTCCTGCACACTCCCTACAGGGGATGTGCCCGCAACCAAGGTACATGCCCTTGGCTGGAATTGAACCTTGGACCTTTCAGTCCACAGCCCAATGCTTCATCCCACTGAGCCAAACCGGTTAGGGCAAGCAATCCTTTCTTGACCCGAGTTCTCTGGTGCTACCCCAGGAAGCACTTTGACGTCAGCCTTCCCCTCCCCTGGAGCACCAGCAGAGTGCTGAAATTGTACACTTAACCTAGTGTGAACCGCATGCTACCCACTGCTCCACCCCACAGTGAAGCATGATGGTGGAGAATGTAAGTTACCATGGTGATTTTGTACCTCTTGAAATAACTTGAAGATGAAGAGTCCCCTCAACTTCTATTGAGACATAAGCTAATAAACTTGGAGCTTCAGGCCACTGATTTAATCAAGGAGTGGTTGGGTGTAGGTGTCTGGAAATGGATCCCTTATTTCTCAAGAAACCTGATTCCGGGGTTATAATTGTCCTGGGATAAATTTCTGACTTTTTTTTGTGGTTTGACAGACTGTTGATGTGCAAAGGAAGTAATAACTCAGTCACAAAACTGCCTGAGTAACAGCTCTCTCCAGGCTTATTTCTGTGGATTTGTCCACTTTGTGCAACCCTCTGAAAGCAGGACAGTCACTGTTCTTTCCTGACTGACAGTGTTCAGTAAACTTGTTCTGCATGTTTGAAACCAATCATGGATCATTTTAATAATAAGAAATGGGCTCTAAAGCATTCTTTCTTTTTCATTTGAGAATATGAGTCTAGGTTACTTTAGTCCAGAGCTCTTTTTCATATGAATGAATACTTCATGTTCTCATTCATATTTGAAATTAGGTCTCATGTTGGTCAAGTCCCCAGGGTAGAGAGCTTAGGGAGGTCATTAGACAACGTTCCAGAGCATGTCACCCATGTGGCCACATCTGGCTCAGGGCATTGTTTTGCCTCCCACCCCTGTGGTTTCCTCCCCGCTGGTGTTGGACTTTTTCTCCTTGCGATTCCGCCTAACTGATGTGGAGGGTGAGAAGGTCTCCTTCTAGCCTCCTCCTGCTCCTCATTCCAGACAGGTTTGTCAAGAGGCAGCCAGCTCAGACGAAGTGGCCTGGCACTCCCAAAGAGATTTGCTTAATGAAGCATTGGGCTGCTTTCTCAGTGACTTTATATCCCTGGCTTTGGCCAGGATGTTAGTTCTGGGAAGCATGGTTCTTTTGCTTTTTTAATAATGAAAAGATTTTAATAGCTAGACAGTCATGTGGCGCTTTCCAGGTTTGGATTCCTCAGAGTTCAGAGTACTTTTTATGTAGCTTTAAGTAGAACACAGTAACATCTTCACTTATGTGGATTTAGTAAGCCGTGATGCTTTGTTAGTGAAAACCAGGTTTGAAACCTGAAGTTCTTGGCTAGTTTATATCTAAGTAGAAGCTATAATAGACTTAGCATTAATGAGAACTCACAATACAGTGTAACAACTATTTATACAGCATTTATATTGTGTTAGGTATAAGTAACCTACAGGTCAATTAAAGTGTGCAGGAGGATGTGCCTGTTTTATATGCAAATACTCTACACACTTATGTAAGGGACTTGAACATCCTTGGATTTTGGTATCCGAGGAGGTCCGAGGACCAATCTATGGATACTAAGGGACAATTTTATATACATAAATGTAGGCATTGACATACACATTTATAATACATTTAGAATTTGCATTCTGTTTATGAAGCAGTTAAAATATCAGGAAGCATTTAAAGAAACACTTTTGGTAATATTTCTTCCTTTTTACACCTAAAAGACAATAGGATCTATAGAAGTACAAAAAAATAAATAAAGGGGAAAAAGTCAAACAAAATAATTGAGGAGGACCTTTTCCCTGTATGACCAGATTTCCGATAAACTCAGAGCCTGGGCTATGCTGCTTTCTCCCTCAGAAAGACGACTCATTCTTTGGCACGTCTTTGAAGTTACCAAGTGTTATTTTAACTTTCTTTGAAGTTACCAAGTGTTATTTTTTTAACTTGTAAAAGACAGCTGCTTTCTTCCTTTTTTATTTAACGAATCGCAGTGCTACACTTCATATTTTCCAATAACATATTCAAGACTCGGTCCCAGATTCCCACAGCCCGGCCTTGGTGTGCCTTACTAACAGCTGCCTGCAAGGCTGACCTTGTGCCCATGTGCTCCTATAAGTGTCATGTCTGTGCAGGAAGGGACCGCCTGACAGTGTGAGGATGAACAGAGATGGCGGTGGGTATCCAGAGTTAAAGCAAAAGTGAGGTTTTAGGTTTCAGGAAAGTAGATAAAGTTTTTTTCAGACCTAAGGAAAAGAGGCCTTCCAAAGCCAAATATAAGGTTTATTTTTTAATTACCCACATCTTGGATTATTCATGCCATAATTCCCTGCCCCAGAATGAGTGACCAGGAAGGAAGGGCAGGGCATGTCTGCAGCCATTTGCAGGATGGAGTGCACAATCTCTGCTCAGAGAGGACCGACTTGGCTACAGCCTCCCTCCCAGCAGGTGGCCTTAGGAGTGAGGCCTTTAGTTCAGCACCACCTGCTGCTCATGCCCCTTGTGGGGGATTCACCTGCAGGAAAGAGTGCTCTAACCGTCCACGGGCATCACACACATTGTTTTTGGTCTCCATATTTATTGTTGGGGTAGACTGAGGAATAGTGGTACTTGCTTATACTCATAAGTTCTTTACTCCTGATCCATAGTGTAGAACACACTCCCTGTTTCACTTGCCCTGGGCCTGCTTGTTCTTTTAAAGTAGAATGTCACCCTTTTTGTGGAGTTCATTTTAACATTCCCCCATTTCTCACCCAAGAAAAGCCGGGTGAGCCGGGCTCTCTAGGAGTGGTGCAAGAAGCAGTGTTGCAGGCTTTTCAGAGTGGGTTGGGTTGGCATTAGAACTTTCCTCTCTAAGGTAGGTGGGATAAAGTTAATTGTATACTCGTCCCAACTTCTAAAACTTGAATCCTTTTCTTTTTTAAGTGAACATTGTGTTGTAGGGTCGTGGATGTTCTCTAATGCTCTGTGGTTGGAATGGAATGGGACGGATGCAGGGCGGGCGGGTGGGTGGTGTCCAGAGGTAGCCAGTGCACCTTACAGTTTCAGACTGTCGCATGCCACTTGACTCATCTCTTTGACAAGACAATCCAATCCTCAAATTAATTTGTAATAGAAGACAGAGTGGGTCCTTAACGTTTATTGCAGTGACATGTGCATTAGAATGACTTGTGGACCAAATTCCAAACATTTCCGCTTGGGTAAATTACGTCTGAAATTATTTGAGATTTTTCTTAGAAAACACACCAACTTTTAAAGCCTTGCGGCTAGATAAATGAGGTGGTTTCTGAAACACAGTGGGCAAGTAGTCTGTAGAGTGTCATTAGAATCATTATATCACTGTCACTGGTCCTGGGGTTGCCAGGCCTTTTCTGATTATCAGATGCAACAAATGACGTCCAATTTTATTGACCAGTTTGGCTTCAACGATGAGAAGTTCGCAGATCAAGATGACATTGGCAAGTGAGTATATTTTCCCGCTTTCATAATGGTTTTGAAGCTCTGCTGTCTGTGAGACATTTTGTGATTTCCCTGGATTCTTGGAACTTGCCTGCACCCATGAGTCAGAGGAACCTACCCTTCCAGATTAGTCTAACCTGTCAGGCCCTGCAGCACCCAAAGGACAGGGAGGAATTAGATTGTCTCCCACTAAGAGGGATTGCCTTTGGGCCTGAGCTGTTTTACAGAGGTTTATTTTTACTTAATTCATTCCTCTGCTCGTCAGTCATTAGAGTTAGGTGGCAGAACTAAAGCAGGAAATCTCTGTGTTACTTCCCAGGTTTGAGCAGCACTTTCCCTTACAGCACACAGTGAGGGTGCATATTATGGCAGGAGCAGCTCCACCCCTGTGTTCCCTTCTCTAGGGTACTCACCGTCAGGCAGAATTAGGTTTTTTGCAAGAGGCAGGCAGGCAGACCATTCATTCTGCAGTCAGTGTAAAAGGATCCCAGCAAGGGGCATTGCTGATGCCGTGGAAACCCAACAGATAGAAGCTGTGTGGGTGATCCTCAGAAAGGGAAACAGACGGTCTAGCATCTTCCCTGGGGGAATGAAGTGTTTCAGATGGGTAGCATGGCTCATTGAAAACAAAGTTTTGACTATTGGATGGCTGCTCTCACAGGAGACTCCCTGACGACGCTCAGGAATACCAGATTGTTGGGGTTCCTCGCAGTAGTTAGTGGAACTACAGCCAGTGGAGGCTCTTGTCTATCACAGCTACAGTTTAGGCATGGGAGAGACTAAACACATTCCAACACATTGTAACTGCCATTTAATAGGCCACGTTGGCACCCTGTGCTTCAGGCTCTACTGTCAGCCTCAGGAGTGGAAAGCTGTCAATAGCCCTGAGAAATCCAAAGGGAGCATTCATGTCTGAACTGCAAGGGTGCACACACCAGAACCTGCAGGGCTCAGTACACAACATCTTAGCACATGCCTGTTTGCATTCATTAAATGCTGCTTGTTAGGATTCCGTACTCTCTTTAAAATTTGGAATGGGGGACTCTAATGGTTGATTAGAATAGATCTTTTAAGATAATAAGATAACCCCATCTATTAAAAAATTATGTTACCAGGTTCTGAATTTTTCTTACTCCATACTTTCTTCCTAATGATTCCATATTCAAGCCTGAAATTTCAGGGATATCTGTGTCTTTTATATATGACCTAGAGGTCTGTTGCACAAGATTTGTGCAGGTGGAGGGGGGGAGGGATGGTCCCTCAGTCTGGCCTGTGTCCTCTTGCAGTTCAGGAGCCCTTGGGGATGTCCAGCTGACGACTTAGCAAGCCTAACCAGGCAGTCGGACATCCTTAGGCTGCCGTAGTGGAGGCCACTGTGCTTGCCAGCCATGAGCTCAGCTTCTGGGTTTCTGGCTGAGCAGCACTCCCCCTGTGGGAGCTACAGACCACCAGGGGGCAGCTCCCCGTTGAGCGTCTGTGCCCTGGTGGTCAGTGCGCATTATAGTGACCGATCATTCTGCGGTTCAGTCAATTTGCATATTACCCTTTTATTACGTAGGATTTGGCTATACCTGGAAAAGCTCCGTGTCTGAGCTTTTGTGTGCTTTTTATGTTTTGACTTATTTCTTTGTGAGTAAGCTTTTCCTGGTTATGGAGCCATAGTTGTCCATGGATGATAAAAATCTTTTATAGGATATCTTTGAGGGTGTGTTTATTGTTTCTCAAAAGGCTTCTATTTCAGCCTTCCTGTTTAAAAAGAAAATATTTTCTCTTTTAAAAGATATATATTTTTGTTGATTTTTAGAGAGAGAGGAAGGGAGAGGGATAGAAAGCTAGAGAGATCGATGAGAGAGGATGTCATCGATTGGCTGCCTCCTGCATGGCCCCCACTGGGGATTAAGCCCGAAATCTGGGCATGTGCCCTGATCGGGAATCGAACTGGCATTCTCTTGGTTCCTGGGTCACCACTCAACTGCTGAGCCACACCAGCCAGCCAGCCTTCCCATTTTATATGAATCCCGTAATTCCAAAAGAGCAGGTATCATTTAATGCAAGAAGGGTATGTGTTCTTTTCATGCATACAGATTTTAATGATGGTGTAAATATTTTAAATTTGGAAAACTTCATCAATACTGATTCTGTGAGTCTAGATAATTAACTATTTCTACACTTAAATTTTGTTTACAGTGTTTCTTTTGATCGGGTATCAGACATCAACTTCACCCTCAATACAAATGAAAGTGTAAGTATTAACTTACAAGTGGGAACTGGTGAGTCAGGCTGCATATGCGTGCTGTGTACACCAGGGGCTCTGGGCCAGCAAGCTTCATCTTAGGTAGTGCTGTTTCACCCACTCACATGGCATGCCTGGCCCTGTGGCTAAGACGCAATAGGGCTGATAAAACCAGGTCACTGGTGATTGCAGTATAGGTTTTTATTTTCCAAGAATGCAGTGATACTAGCCTGCTGCCTTTTTCACTGTATGGTAGCAGAACTTGGTTCAGATCAGCACTAGCCTCTTAGCCCCACGCAGTTCTGAAACAGCGGTCATCCACATCAGCAACTGATCTAGTGGATTAGTGTCGCTGGAATGGACACAGTCTTTGTTGTTGTTGTTGTTGTTGTTAATCCTCACCTGAGGATATTTTTCCATTGACTTTAGAGAGTGGAGGGGGGGTGGGAGACAGAGAAACATCAATGTGAGAGCGAGACATCAGGATTGAGCCTGCTACTGAGTTAGTGCCCTTCACCAGAGAGAAACAGAGATGTGAGAGGACACATCAGTTGATTGCCTCCCTCACAGAATTGAGCCTGCACCTGAGTAATGTGACCCTCACCAAAATTGAATCTGGGACGCTTCAGTCTGAGGGCTGATGTTCTATCCAGTGAACCAAACGGACTAGGTGACATAGTCTTGATTTTTAGATTCATCAGTATGCGAGACCACTGGTTAATTGGCTGGTGTGATAAGGTAGAAAGTGCTGACTGCAGTTGGTGCTCATTACTGCTTAGCTGGACTGGAAAAGCAGAGGAAATACAGGCTGCTTTTTGTGTTCCGACAGACCTGAGACTGCATCGCAGGTGGGCAGGGTGTTTTACTAGATGAACGTGAGTCCACGAGGACAGTCCTGGTTTGTATGCTAGTTTTGAATCCAGTCTTAGTGGGGGAACTTCTTGTCATCACTTCCACAGAGGCTGACATTAGATATTTGCATTTTATTTTGGTGTATGTGAGCAGCACTGTTTTTTAAAAGAAATAGAAGAATGCAGTTTGCATTGTTCACTTTGGGAGATTTGAGCTTTAAATTTTGCTCTTTTCCTCCTCTCATTTTATTTAGGGAAACATTGCCCTGTTTGAAGCATGCTGTAAGGAAAGAATCCAGCAGTTTGATGATGGCGGCTCGGATGAGGAAGACATCTGGGAGGAGAAGCACATTGCATTTACACCAGAATCCCAAAGACGGTCCAGGTAAAGCAGAGTCTGTTCCGTTAGCAATAATATCCAGTGCATAAAGCAAAGATTGTTAATAGGAATCATTGTATCCTTTCCAAACGTGTATATCTGACCTAGAAACCAAGGCTTTTGTCAAATACCCTGGATAACTGCTGTGAGCTGGTGCTAGTACTCCCGTCTGTAGGGTGATAGGAGAATGGACGAGTCAGGGTGACCTGTTTGAAAATGCTGGGTGTGCTTATGTGTAGTTTGTGAAAAGTTGTGACATAGCCTCTCCTGGCTGGGAATTGATGCCTAGGAATGTGGTCCAGAGCAGTTTGAATAATGGTTCCTCACTAGCAATAGCAGCAGCAGCTGTCTTATGTATTATTCCTCACACAGACTGAGCATTTCCCCAGGGATGGAGAAGTTGTTTCTAAAAGCTAGTCTAACTTGGGGAGACTTATGTCAATTGATAGCCATCAGAATTAGTTAAGTGTTTTTTATCCCCCAAATTTTTAAGTTACTATATCATAGGAACCTAAGTAGATTTGCTTCTGTACCCAGGGAGTTCTTGTTATTTGAGATTCATTGCCTGAATCTTTATAGTTAAGAGAACAACAGCTGAATGTTTGTGTACCTAATAATAGCTTCAAAATACATGGAGAAAAACTGATCAAACTGCATGGAGAAGTAGACAAATTCATAGATATTGATAAGACAATAGGCAGAAATCAGAAAACAAGACTGCCATCCAGTCTGGCATGCTGGACATTTGTGAAGCACTCTGGCCAACAGCAGCAGGACACACATTCTTTTCAAGTGCACATGAAATAGTTATTCAGAGAGACTGTACTTGGGCCATAAAGCAAGTTTCAGTAAATTCCAAGGTTTCAAGTCATACAGAGCATGTTCTCTGACCCCAGTGCACTTAAATTAGAAAGAAATACAGAAAGGTCTCTACAAAATCTTCAAATGTGTGGAAACTAAATAACTCGTAATGAGTTAAAGAAGAAATCAAAAGGAAAATTACACAGTATTTTGAATTGAAAGAAAATAAAAACACCGCATATCAGAATTTGAAGGGTGCAGATACACACAATACTTGAAGGGATCATTTTAGCCCTGATTATTTTTTCAAAGAAGAAGCATCTTGAATCGATCTCAGCAAACAGAAAAACAACAGAGAAAAATTGTTATAAAAAGTTGTAAGATTAAATTGTTAAACCTCTAGATAGAATGATGAAGAAAAAAGAGAAGTTACAAATTACTGATACTGATACATGAATGAGAGATGTGACATTACCACAGATACTAACTAAAAGGGCAATAAGAGAATCTTATGGATAGCTCTGTGCCAGTAACTCTGACAACTAAGATAATCTTTGAAAGATACAAACTACCAAAGCTTGAGCAAAAAAGATAATCTGTTGAGTCCTGTACCTATTAAAGACCTTTCTGGTGAAGTCTCTCAAACATTTCAGGGAGAGATTATACCAGTTCTATACATAAACTTCCAGAAATTTGACAGTGAGGGTATAGTACCTATCTCATTCTATGAGATATTTTTTAATCTTTACCCAAAAGATATGTTTATTGATTAGAAACATCAACTTGCCTTTTGTAAGCATCCTGACTGGGTACAAACCCACAGCCTAGGTATGTGCCCTGACCAGGAATTGAACCCATGACTTCCCAGTATCTGGGATGATGCTCCAACCAGAGCCACACTGGCTAAATCCAAAAAGTCCTTTTTAAAACTTTAGGAATAAATGTGACAGTAATATGTTAGGGCCAAGCAGGGTTTAGTCCAGGAACACAGAGTTGGTTTGGTTTAACTGAAATTCAGTCAGTAAGCAAGTGGCTGAATCCATCATGAGAATTCCTAAGAATTCTCAGCAAACTGGAGATAGAAGGGAATTTCTTCAACCTGATTAAAGTCTTCTGTGAACCTGCAGTTAGCATCATTCTTAATGATAAAAGACCAGAGGATTTCCTTTCAAGATCAGGAATAAGAGATGTATATCTGTTCTCACCACTGCTTTTCAATATTATGCTGGAGGTTCTAGCCGGTGCAGTAACTCTCATTACGAGTTATTTAGTTTCCACACATTTGAAGATTTTGTAGAGACCTTTCTGTATTTCTTTCTAATTTAAGTGCACTGGGGTCAGAGAACATGCTCTGTATGACTTGAAACCTTTTTTCTAAGTCAGGAAAAAGAAAAGGCACCTAGATTGGAAAGGAAAAAGGAAAAATATATCCACAGACAGCAAGACTGTCAATGTAGAAATTTATTGGAATCTACAGAAAGACTACTCAGACAATTTAGTGGCTTTAGCAAGATTGCACAATACAAAGCCGATAAAATAGTATTTCAAAAACTGCAGCAAACAATTAGAATCAAAGTAGTTACACAGTACTATTCAGAGCAACAGCAAAGTATTAAATGCATAGGGATAAACCTGGCAAAAGATGTATAAGACCTGTACACTGAAAATTACAAAACAGCCGAAAGAAACCACGACTTGATCAGTGATAAATGTTTATGAATTGGAAGACTCAACATAGTTAAGAGTTCAGTTTTCTCCAAATCGGTCTTGATTCAGTGCAATCCCAAACAAAATCGTAACAAATTTTTTGGTAGCTGTTGACAAGTTGATTCTTAAACTCACATGAAAATACAAAGGATCAGGAATATCGCCAAAACAGCTTTCATACAGGACAAATTGGAGACCAACACAGCCTGGTCTCACGTAATTAAGACAAGGACTAACTGAGGGACAGAATGGAGCCCATAAACTCATTTTGATGGCGGTGCTAAGGCAATTCAGTGGAGGAAGGATGGACTTTGGAACAAACCATGCTGGAACAGTTGGACATGTGTATGCAAAAGAGCAGCTCAGTGCACACTTCACAACTTGAAATGGGCCATAGACATAAGTGTACAATTCTAAAACTTACACTAGAAAACCTTCATGACCTTGGGTTAGGCAAAGATTCCTAAGATACAACACTAAAAACTATACATGAAAGAAAATTTGTTGTGAGTTTAAATTTATCAAAACTAAACACTTCTACTCTTCAAAGGACACTACTAAGAGAATGAAAGGGCAAAGTATACACTAGGAGGAAAGCACTGCAGTCGCATGTCTGAGAAAGGACTTGTAGGAGAGGCTGTGAAGCACTCAGAACTATCATGAGAAAGAAGACAGTAACCCAGTTTTCACAAGCACTGAAGACAAGCAAAAACTTCAGAAAAGAAGGTATGTAGGTGGCAAAGCAGCAGGAAGGAGGAGCTCAGCATCCTCGGTCAGTAGGAAGAGTCAGGTTGACACACACCAGGCACCTTTGCACACCTGTCAGAAGGCTGCTGCTAGGTCGTGCTCCACTTCTTCAAGCCAAGGATAAGGCAGCACAATCACAGAGCAGAGTCTTAATGAAGTGACGTCAGGCAGAGGAGCTCCTATTAAGTGCAATGTGGTTTTTTGTTATCAAATGACCTGTAGAATTTCCTGGTGGCTGATATGCAGCATTAACTTACTTTGGCCCCTTTTTTTCTTAGCTCGGGGAGTACAGACAGTGAGGAAAGCACAGACTCTGAAGAAGAAGATGGTACAAAACAAGACTTGTTTGATTCCAGTAGTGCCAACACAGAAGACAAGATGGAGGTGGACCTCAGTGAGCGTGAGTCACCTTATTCTTCCAAGTGCATGTGTTGATCTGTGTTGAAATAGTCCTTGAGACACATGTCATTTTACTGATCCTGAGGGAAGAAGCAGGTTACACCTCTGATGGTTGCACTGCTTCTTCTCTTGGTGTGGAAACCCCTGTATGAGTCTTCAGAGGGGCCATTGCACACCTCTGGGTGCTTGTGCCGAAGAGGAGAGGAGGCCACAGCTGTGGAAAGATGAGCCGGTGTTGTCCTTTGTAGAATCATGAATGCACTGAGCCAGATGAAACACCTTAAAGCTTAAGCAGTTTTAAATGGGGTTTTTCAGAGTTTATTTACGACTCTTGTAATGCTAAGACTCCCTTATTCATGTCCTGTTACTTGCTAAAAAGACTTGTGTTAGCTGGCTTATTAAAATTAGTTAACTTCTGAGAGTTTCGGATGAGATTTCCAAGCATTCGGGTATTGCCCCTTCTTGGTATCAGTGCAGCCCTGCCACACCACCCAGACTTAAGGGCAGGGAGCATGGAACAGACCCTAATTCAGTGCCTACGATGTGCAGGCCCTCCCTAGATCCTCACATGAACCTCAGTAAGTGGGTAGTCCCTATCGGAATTGAACAGGTGGGGAACCCAGGCTCGAGGAAGTTAAGTAACTTGTCCAAAGTCACAGCAAGGACTTTAGAACTGGAACATTTCTGTTGTACACGGGTACTTCCCAGTCTCATGCCTCCCTACAGCCTAGAGGTCCCCTGTGTGCCAGGAAATAGCCCTGAGAGAGAACAGGGCTTCCACACCGGCTGACAGGATTGGGGATTCAGCATAAGCACTGGGAAGGGAAAGCATGGTGTGCACTGAACACAAGTATCAGCCTCGTGTCACCTGAAGGGGCACAACTCTGAGGAGGTGACATTTAAACAGACCTGCAGGTCAGATTCAAAGTTGACAGGCAGGTGACATGGTGATAGGCACCACAGATAGGAATCAGATGCCCATGCAGATCCTGCCACCCCCACCCACCTCTGAAGTCAGCCTGTGTCTGCAGGACTTAAAAGTAAATGAAGTTCCTCTCTGTGCTCTCAGGCTTCACTTCTGACACCAGCTGGTGGGCTTTCCCACACGGACCACATCTCCAGCCCCAGCTGGGTGTCCTCCAGTTCAGTTCAGATACTGTCTTCTAGAGTTGGGTGGATCTCCCAGGTGAAGGCTCGTTTCTGCAGCCTTCTCCCACTTCAGATGCCAGTCACAGTAAACCTGGGGCCTTTGTACTTCCAATCAACCAGCTATACGTCGGGAGTTCCTGTGACCTCTTTGGGTTCCATTCTAGCTCATAGAACTCAGAAGAGCACCTTACATGCTATTACCAATTTATCACAAAGACTGTTTTAAAGTATGCAAAGGAGCAGCCAGGTGAAGAGATGAGTAGCAGTCTGAAAGGGTCCTGAGCACAGGAGCTTCTGTCCCTGCAGAATTTGTCATGGGCCACCCAGAAGCTCTGACCCTACAGCGTGGGTTTTTATAGGGGCTTCATGAAGTAACTGATTAAATCACGTTAATGATTAGCTCACTTTCCAGCCCCTCCTCCCTCCTACAAAGATGGTTCCCTTGGCATCCAGCCACCAGTCAGTTCGTTAGCATATGATAGAAACCATTTCTGAGATGGGGATGAGAGGGGAGGAACCAAATACATGGCTTATTGTGTTCCAGGAATCCTTCCTGGTGTCCACGCTACCTCCAGGAGACTGACTCCAGGAGACTGCGGCCGGGCCCTTACTCCCTTAACAGTGAGATATGGGACCGGATGCAGATTAGGAAGCATTAAGGTTGTTTCCAATTTACTGCGGTTGACTGAATAGCCAACATATTCTTATTTTTAATAAACTTATTTTGGAATAATTTTAGGTTTACGGAAAAGTTACAAAGATTTTACAGGAAGTAACTTCCTTCACTCATCTTCCTAACAATGTTACTATGACCTTGGTACATCTGTGAAAACGAAGATGTTAAATTCACATATTCTTGTGTAGCTTTGCATCTTTGTGATATTTCTGCTGGGAAGAAATCTCAGTGGGAATTGCTAAGGCTCAAAAGGCACTGCAGTTTGTAGGCAGATGGATGCTGTGCCACTGCCCTCCAGGTGGTGGTCCCTTCCCTCCTACTCGGTGGCTGTGGAGAAAGGGAATGCCTTCCCCCACAACTCCCATCTTTTTTAAATCATTGCCAGTCTGTTTTTGTAAAATACCTTGTGTCATATTAAACTACTGAAGTGTTCTCAAAATGAAATTCCTTCCCTCTTTAGCACCCAACTGGTCAGCCAACTTTGATGTCCCCATGGAGACAACCCACGGTGCTCCCTTAGACTCTGTGGGCTCTGACGTCTGGAGCACAGAGGAGCCGATGCCAGCTAAAGAGACAGGCTGGGCCTCTTTCTCAGAGTTCACATCTTCCTTGAGGTGAGCATGGTGCCAGCTCTCCACACCTTCCCATACAAGAACTTTGTCGTAGGCACCACACACCATTCCACTTGGATATGGTGCCTTAAACAAGACTAAAAATCAACACAAGGATATACTGCCAGGACAACAGTTACCACCCTCCTTCCTTCCACCAGAGCAAGCTGGGGGAAGAAGAGGGAGTAGATCCTGCACCAGCAGCCTGGGAAGACCTGGCCCCAGGAGAGAGTGGACAGGGTACTGATGAAGATGGCATCTCCCAGGCTTGCTCTGGCCCCACCAAGCTGTCAGGACAGGACTGAGGAGAGAGGAGTGAGGGAAAGCCAAGGAACCGAGAGGCCCCTCTCTGTGGCACATGATAGAACAATGCAAAATTTGAATGTAGTGATAACATGGACTTGTAGCTCAGCTAGTGCTGTAAGTTAAGGGGTGTAACAGATAGGCTGTCAGTCTTATTTCTATTCTTTCTTTAAAATATATATAAACTAGTAGCCCTGTGCACGAATCAGTGAGCCAGTAGCCCAGAGGCTACTGCCCAGAGGCTCTCTGTGGCCTAGAGGCCCATCCGTGGCTGGGCGCAGAACACAAGCGTTCCACCCTCCACTGCCACTTTGTGCCCTCTGCCCAGAAGCCTTCCACTGGCCATGGTGGAATGCTGCGGCGATGAGGCAAGCACTGTGCCAGGCCGCTTATGCTGCCCACTCTCAGTGGCCACCACCCCGCCCCCATCCCCCCCCCCCCCCCACTCCGGTGGGGCTGAAAGGACTGGGCACCACCATCTTTGTGACAGAGTAACAGTTAATTTGCATATTACCCTTTTATTAGATAGGATTTTTGTTGTTGTTGTTGTTGTTGTTTTAAATATATTTTTACCAATTTTTTACAGAGAGAAAGGGAGATGGATAGAGAGTTAGAAACATCGATGAGAGAGAAGCATCGATCAGCTGCCTTTTGCATACCCCCACTGGGGATGTGTCCGCAACCAAGGTACATGCCCTTGACCCGAATCGAACCTGGGACCCTTGAGTCCGCAGGCTGATGCTCTATCCACTGAGCCAAACCAGTCAGGGCAGGATATGTTTTTAAATTGATTTTTAGAGAGAGGAAGAGGAGAGGGAGAGAAACATTAGTTGTCTGCCTCCTCCACATCCCCTACTGGTGATCAAGCCTGAAACCCAGGCATGTGCCCTGACTGGGAATCGAACCAGTGACTTCTTGGTGCATGGATCGATCGATGCTCAACCACTGAGCCACACACCAGCCGGGGTTATTTGTATTCTCGATGACAGAAACCTGTTATTTTGTAATTTTCCTGAACAATATTGTCAGCATTTGAGTATTTGCCATGGAATTCTTGTTAGGCTTAGTTTGATTTGCAGAACATTGTTTTATTTTGTCTACTGAAAAAGTGAGTGAGCAGCTACCATCTTAGACAAATGAAAGAGGAGGCTAAAACCCATGTTGCTTTATAGCAGCTCTAAGTAGTTTGTGGTAAGTATGCTACTATTCAGTGATAAAGTAAAATGGGTGGAAAATGTCTCCAAGTTATGAATTATTTTACCAACCTCACTCCAGTCTAGTCACGTTTTCATCTGCTTTTCTCTATCTTTCTCGCTGGATGATAGATGCTGTTGAAGCACCTCCCTTCCCTTTCCCTTGTGCACAGCGCGTGTTTTCTCCATCAGTATCCTGAGAGGGCGAGGCCCTCCAGGCAGTTAGCCTCTACACACGTCAGGGTTTCTGTAGAGCAGACACAGATGCTGTTGCTCCTGTGCAGTGTGCACCATTGCTGTCCTAGCCCTGCGAGCTGGTGATTGTGGTGAGGTCAAAGCTGGTGCCCCTAGCGTCCTGGGAGAAGTGCCTGTGTTACTGCCTTGCTGAGTTTGCAGATGCTTGCTGCCTCTGCGTAGATCCTTGTGTCCCTGGAGTCTGTAACCAACTGCTGGTGCCTTCCCAGCAGGCGAAACTGATTTTCAAAGGATTTTTGTGAATAATGGTAACAGAAGGCTATTACCCGCTGCTAACGTGAATTTTCTCTTTTCTAAAAGTACAAAAGAGTCTTTAAGGAGTAATTCTCCAGTGGAAATGGAAACCAGCGCTGAACCAATGGACCCTCTGACTCCTAGTGTCGCAGCGCTGGCCGTGCAGCCAGAAGGTGAGTGCAGAGAGCCTGGGTGCACATCCCGTGGGCTGTCATTTCATGGTGGTTCAAGCTTTAACATATGCTTAGTGTTTTAGATGACTTTATCCCATAGCAGGCTTATAATAAAACCCGACTTGACTCTCTGTTCTTGGGCTCAAGAGCTCAAAGTACCCAGGAAAATGAGATGGTGGGTCTCATGTTCACCGAGAAACTGAGAAAGGAAATTGGGTGTCACTCCAGAACCATGGCATGTTGAGCTGTCAGTCACTGAGTCCCATTAGTGTGCAGAAAGGAAGCAGGTCTTAGCCTCTAGTACCTGGGGAAACAGAGCCAGAGTTAACGTGTGATCCAAGCCCAGCCTGTACCCTGTCCTTTGGTCCCTTGGGTACTTTGCTGGAGCATGTGTGTGGATCTGGTGTGGTTCAGGCTGTGGGCCTATTTTCTTTTCACCTTATGAACAGACAAAATGGTCAAGGGGATCCAGTGAATTTTCTTGTTGCTCAAAATATACACATTGTTTCTTGCATGGACCCTGAATTGTTTCAGCCTGAAGAACAGGACTTTGGGGGGTGGGGAAAGGGAGGCGGTTAGTGAATGGATGTGAGGGAAAACTGGTAGAATGTGGAAGGAACAAAGAAGTAAGTCCTGTGAGGCAAGAGCTGGATGGAGGAAAGGGGGGGGGGGGGCATCTGTAATACTCTCAACAATAAAGATTAAATAAGTCAAGTAAATATTAGAAAAAACAAGTTCTTAGAGAAAGGAACATACAGTAGAGGGCACAGGAACCAAGGGACAGGGAAAGGTAATGAAACCAGTCCTAATACTGCTTTTTATTTATCGTTCTATTAAACATTTTGTATAGATGACCTCACTTTATCTCTCAACAATTCTGTGGGTGAGATCAGTTCTCCCTGTTTTCTGGTTCAGAAAATTCAGGTGTCTGTTAGGTGCCTTGCCCAAGGCTTATGCAGCTTGTAAGTGGCTTTTGAGTTCAGGAAATCTGACTTCAGATCCCTGGCTTATAAGCACTAGACCAGATGGCTCCCTATGATATAAGAAATAAATCATCCACCAGGAACCACAAGTAAGTAACTTGGGGAAAAAGAATAGGACCCAAGTGGCATAACTGAAGAAAGAGGTGAGTGAGGACAGGGCAGTGGATACTCTGTATGTACTGTGGCTGGAAGCAGGGGGCTAGGCACTGTGGGCTGGAGAGCATTAGGAACAGCAGAGTCTACTGGGGAGAGCTGGGTGTGTGAGCTCGTAAGACGGGGCACTCGCTGGTCCTGTGCTGCAGCAAACCCATGGACTGTCTCCATTGGACATTGTTAAGAAGCCTGTGCCCATCAAGAATTGTCCAAGGCAGCAACAGGCAAACCATTCATTCAGTCTTGAAGCAGGAGAATGTCGCAGTGGGGGGATGGGTCTGTACAGAAGAGGGGTGACAGCTCTGGTTGTGGTGTGGATGACCATCAGCTGTGTGTTTTTTTTCAGCGACAGGTAGTGTGGCCATGGAAGCCAGCTCTGATGGAGAGGAGGATGCAGAAACTACAGACAAGGTAACTGAGACAGTGATGAATGGCAGCATGAAGGAAACTCTCAGCCTCACTGTAGATGCCAAGACAGAAACTGCAGTCTTCAAAAGGTAACCAGGGGCGAGATGTACTGGCAGCTTCAGGTTGTTGGGAGGATGATGGGGGAGAAACCTTAAATATTAATGTCTTTAATTTGGTTCAAATGTGGGTTCAAACATTAGCCTGGCATCTTTCTAATGTCTCTGTTAAACTCTATAAATCTTAATGAGGAGGTGAAAAGTTTGGGTCCCCAAGTGCCCCGCCCTGTCTGGTAGTATTTAGAAGACTGTAGTTTCAGTCTAGCAGATTCAAAATACCTAAGTATAAGAAATTGGCGAATCTTTAGTCATACAGAAAATTGACTTGTATATAGCCGGTCACAAAGGTTCAGATCATTTTCTTCAGACATCATGCAGTCTTTAGAATTCAGTAGCAAAACGATAGCTTTGAAAGGTTTGAAAAAACTTCTCTAAACTTGCAGACCACACTTAATGCTTAAGAGTTTTGGTCTCCATATTGTACAGAGCATTTCACCTCACGAGAGGGTGCTTCCCAACTCATCATGAGGCCACTACAAAAGAGCATGAGAGGAAATGAATTGTAGGCCAGTGTGTGGGCACATATGCACAAAACTTAAAAGCTAGCACACCAGTCCAGCAATCTTTTGAGTCATAACCAAGGATATAAATATATATATATATATATATATTTCAGGAATATGAGGATATTGTGGCATTGTAAAAATTTCAGTTGTAGTTTTAAAAAGCACTTGATAAACATACTCTGAAAAATCAGTGGAATAATAAAGATTGCCAAATTGCATAGAGAACCATAATAAGGAAGGTGAAATGAAGAGACTTGCCCTGGCAGGTCATGTTGCAAAGTCACAGCAATTAAAACTGTGATGTTAGCACACGAATAGGTGAGAGGCCAGTAACTGCCGGGATGGCTTAGTGGGAGATGGGGGGGCCGGGGGGGGCCATGAAATCAGAGCATTCAAAGGCAGTTCTGGAGGTTGAAGATCGGTGTGGGAGATATGCACCCACATGTGGTGCTTTAACCATTCATTGATTTCCCTCAAGAACCTGAGGAGTTAAAGGAGTGGGTATCCACTTACTCTTCAGAGCAGAAAAATGAGATTGGAGTTAAGGGATACGGCCCAAGTCTCATGGTTGTTAGAAGAAAATGCAGTGTATCTTTCTGGCCTGCAGCAAAATAAGACTTCCTTCTTAAAAACAAAACGAAACGTTCAGAAGTATAAACCATAATGTAAAGGATAACTTCAGACTGCATCAAAAGTCGTGAAGAATTTCTGGCTCACCCTAGCCGGTTTGGCTCAGTGGATAGAGCATCAGCCTGTGGACTGAAGGGTCCCGGGTTCAGTTCCGGTCAAGGGCACATGCCCAGGTTGTGTGCTCGGTCCCCAATGGGGGCGTGCAGGAGATAGCCAATCAGTGATTCTCCCATCATTGATGTTTCTATCTCTCCCTCTTCCTTCCTCTCTGAAATCAATAAAAATATATTTTAAAAAATTTTTTTCTGGCTGGTAAAATCCTGTAGACTAATTAAGAGGCAGAGGGCAAATCGAGGGCAGTAAAGTACAGTGTCTAAGTCAACCAGAAACTAGCATTTTCATTTAATTCCTATAAACCAGTAAGGAAAAGATAGAAAACCCAAATCAGAAAAGAGACAGAAGTGATCAGAAGGCAGTTTATAAACAAGGACATCCAAAAGGGCTAAAAAGCATTTAAGAAAAGATGCTCAAAAAGCAGCCGCCATCTGACACCTCAGAGCCGAGCAGGACTGTGTGGACAGTGCTGAGTGGGTGGGCTCGGCTATAGCAGCCCCATCGTCCTGCTTGTGGGATGCAGACTGGGCTTCTTTGTAGATGGGAGGGTGACCGCCTTTCCACTGCTGGGAAATGCCGGGCCGTCCCCTGTGCCTGTGCAGTGGCGTGCATTGCCCTGTTGTACACAGAGACGTGGAGGTGGAGGGCAGTTCAGCACTGGTTGCTGCAAGAAGCAGATAGACCTAGGGGTGCATGCCTTGGGAAGCACTGTCATCAGGGTCAAATGGACCTTCCAGGGTGTGCTCCTCACAGCTGTGTGATCCACAGGGCACATCTGCATTAACTTCATTTTACAGGAATGGAATGCAGGGGGGGCAAAAGGAGGTTTGTAGTTATGCGCACATGAAAGAGTGTATGCTAATATTATTTATTAATACTCCATCATTTCCCATACGGACAACTGTGACAGCTCAGGGTAGCTGTTTTGGTGGTCACGGAGTGGAGAGTGGGGTTGAAGAGGATTAATGAAGAGGCAACTCAGATTGCCAACAAATCTGTAGGCTTCAGTTCATTTTCCTCCTCAATTGACCTACCCATCTGAAAGCCACCCCAGAAATCATCCTAAAATTAGGTTTTTCAAAGGGAACTTCCAGTTTCCCGTTAGTTTATTTTAGTGGCATCTTGTTTGTGTCAGAATGGAAATCCAGACAGAATAGACAAACATCGGAAATTTTAG
This sequence comes from Murina feae, assembly GCA_004026665.1. Lineage (NCBI taxonomy): Eukaryota > Metazoa > Chordata > Mammalia > Chiroptera > Vespertilionidae > Murina > Murina feae. The sequence continues at coordinate 48,690 of PVJC01005674.1, forward strand.
CCCACAAACAATTGAAAGCATTTGCTACTTGTGTTTCTTCACCAAGAGCCCTACCTGAGGGGAAAAAATAACCCTTTTGTGTTCCGCTTCCCCAAGCCCCCTGACCCCTCCAGCCCATTTCTACCTCTCCTGGCCGTAGTTCTTGGCTCTCTTCCTTGAGGGTGTTTGTACTTCTCACTCATGGTCGGAGGACAACTCGAGAAGGTCAGGCGCCCTGGAACCTGCTCCCGTGACCTCAGCCATCAAGCTGATGGGGGTCTGTCCTACTGACGGTTTGAATGGTGGGCTCAACCCAAAAGCAAAATGCTTAACTAAAGACTCATTCCTTCAAACAGGTTCATTTGACACCTTCACCGAGTCTGCAGATTTGCTTATGTGCAGTCGTGGACATATTAGCCCTACCCCTCATTATAGGAGTGTTCTGAAACTCTTGTACATTTCTTTTCTGTTTTGCACACTTGGCGTCAGAGTGTTGAAATCCTACCGGTATGTAAGCCACAGGGCCGTTCTTTATCAACGCCAGCTGCATCACATTGTCCCTTCAGATCCCTCCTGCGTGATCCTCTCCTCCTGTGGTTTCCCAGTCACTGTTTGTGTCCCTGTGTCCCTCACCTGAGCATGCTCAGCCCAGGGCTTGTGACTCCATGGCAGTCATGCCTCCAGAGCCATTGCATGATCCCTCATCCTCCACTTGATGCTGGCACTGCGGGCTCTAATGCTGCCTCTCATCTTCTTTACCACAGCGAGGAAGGAAAACTGTCTACCTCTCAAGATGCTGCTTGCAAACATGTGGAGGAGAGTCCTGAGCCGGCTGACGCGAAGTCTGCAGCCCCCCGGCCTCCCAGCAGTAGTCCTGAGCAGAGGTAACCACCCGCTTTCTCAGGTCTATCCAGGTCCTGCTCTGGCTTTGGTTGTTGGCTCCTGGGCACTGGGAGGAAAGTTGGCCTAGGAGGGCAGGGGGATCATTAGAATTGCCCTCAAACATTCAGTGACTTAATTCAGCACAGTAGTTTTCTTAGTCCTTATGGGATCAGTGTGATTGAGCTCAGAACTTAGAAATAATATCTCCTTACACCAGAAGTTGAAAGCTGACTGTTTTTGGAGATTCAGTAATATCACTGGCTCTTTAAGAAATTACCATAAATGGCCCTAACCGGTTTGCTCAGTGGATAGAGCGTCAGCCTATGTACCTAAGGGTCCCATGTGGGAGCCCCTTACACATCCTGCATGGATCAGGGTTCCTGTTCAGGGTTCGAGTTCTGGAGAAGGCCACACACAAAATGAAGAGAGAGACTAGAAGGAAGGAATTTGGAATAATGGGGACCAGGCATGGCGTCTACCTCTAGTGGGTGAGACTGCCCACTGCTCCGGTCTTGCTCAAAGCTTTTATTAAGGCAATGGGGAAACAACCATAGCTTTAGGCAGGAAATTCCAACAAACAGGCAGCAAGAATTTACATATCAGTAACAGGTGGAGGGTTGCTTCAACTATCAATGTCTCCATCTAAATGATGAGTGAATAGCTCTGACTGTTCAGAGCAATTAAGGTCGACCAGCCTTCAGGCACATTTCTCTATTAGTGACAATGACCAGGTCTCTGGCAGTCCCAGTCAAGTCAAGGGCATGTGTCTTGGTTGTGGGCACATCCCCAGTAGAGAGTATGGGGGAGGCAGTTGATTGATGTTTATCTCTCATCCGATGTTTCTAACTCTATCCCTCTCCCTTCCTCTTTGTAAAAAAATCAATAAAATTGTTTTAAAAAATTACCATAAATGGAAGGGTCTCTCATGCTGGCATCCCCCCCCCTTTTGTGTTCTTTTGTTTTTGATGATAAACAAAATGTTAAGTTGAGACCGATTGAGCCCTGCAGGATTGGGTTCCCTTAGCCATGGTAGCCAAGTTCTCATGGGCCCTGGGGAGTCGTGCAGCTGCCAGGCCCGAGAGGCTCCTGTGGACATGCCCATTGACACTCAGAGAACTGTCCTGGAGACCCTTTCAGTTGTGGAGCTAAATACTCTCCACCCCCTGATGAGTCCATGTGAGGTTTGATTTTTGTAAGATATTTTGTCTCAAGTGTGAAAATCCCATTTCCAGATTTTCTTCCTGGTCACCTTTTGCTTAGGCCAGTGTCTCGCCACCGCCACCAGATGGCCTCACAGGCTGAGGGGGGGCAGCCTAGACACACACTCCAGAGCTCCCGCCAGGATGAGGACTGGTCCTGGTCCACTGGGACTTTTCTCTAGATACTTCTAAGTCTGAATAATCCTTCTCTGAGGAATAAAATAACTTATAAAGTCATTTCACAGAAGTGCTTTCTCCCTTAGCAGAGACCCCTCCCCGCAATCTTCTAATCATTTTAGGGGTAACATAGCCAGTGGGGCCAGCAGGGGGCACTCTCTATCCACTGATCAGCAAACCTCTACAACAAGCATGTCAGACTCGCAAAAACTGCCTTTGTTTCTCTCATGGAAATTTATAGCCAGAATGAATGTAATTTTTAAAATAGAGATTTTTTGCTTGTAAAATCAATTCATTATGAGAACTGTTTGGGCATGTTGGCTCTAGTGAAGGCTTTGGGAGGAAGAGGCATTTGACACTCCAGCTTTGGAGGATCCAGCCCCGGCTGTGCTGCTGAGGGTGAGAGCAAGTCACTTTTTGCCTGGGTTTTCAATGTATGTTTTTGATGTATGTTTGTTTTTCAATGTATGTAAGGCCCTTTGTGGGTCTGATTCCTAATCATTTGTCATCTCCCTGGTTTCTAGTTACAATTCTCTTGGTTTTGAGACCCGTCTAGATGGCAGAATAATCCACGTCTGTCTCAACTGGGTAGTTGCTTCAGGAGTCTGGCTGTAGCCTCTGACATGAGAGGGAGGGACAGGAGGCTGTGGGTGCGTTTCCTTGGCCCTCTGAGTGCAGAATCGTTAGCTTCGGGAAACCCACTTGCTCCTCCCTTGGGAGAATCCTCTGGTATGAAGAGCCTCACCTCAACCTGCAAGGCAGAGGTGGTGGAGGGAATGTAGGGAAGCAGCATCACTGTGTCCGCATGGGCGTTTGTCCTTTCGTCCTATCTTCCGTCTGTGGCTCAGTGTGGCAACTGTTGGTCCAAGCCTGAGGAGAAAGCAGTAGCAAAACAGACAGACAAAATAGGGAAGCACAGAAAGGCATTAAGAATAAATAGGTAGGCTGGTGGGCAAGGCCTCTGAGAAGGTGACGTTTGTGTTCTTAAAACAAAGTATGGCAGTGTTGAAGATACAGAGCCACTTGGGACTTCCCCACCGTAGCTCCTGTCACAACCAAATATGGATGGATGTGCCCTATTGCTCACTACAGAATTTTATTTTTCACTACTGTTCAAGCATGTCCGATACCTGTGCCTGCCAGTGTGCTAAGCACTTTGTACACGTTGTATACTCATGAATGCCTGGCTGGGGATTATTGTCCCACTCTTACAGGGGGAGAAAACTAAACTGAGAGGGTAAGAAATTAACTATGGTCATACAGCTTGTAAGTGGTTAAAGGGGATGTGGGAGTGGTATGTGCCCAGCTATGTCTGTTTCCAGAACTCTAGGTTCCTATTTCTGATATAGTGAGACATCAGCAAATATAAGTAGTGTGCAGCTGACTTCTTGGCTCTGTTATGATTAGCAGGCATCGAAAGCGTTCTATTGTGTGTCCGTGCAGGTTCAGCAGTGCTTGTGTGCTTCCCAGTTTGGCCTCCAAGCATCCTCTTGCCCAACTCCGTAAGATTTGGTAACGCCATCCAGAGTCTCTGACATGTCCAGGTTGTCGTTCTGGCAGGAAGGCAGGCAGACGTTCTGATTCTGTCAGCACTTATTCCAGGTAGTGCCACCTCCTCCCTCCCCACAGTAACCTCACATTGGCTTTGTGGGAACCTTTGTTACAGTGCACACCTGTTTCTGTTGATCTGAGAGGAAGAGACAGGAATTTGTTGTTCCACTTAGTCGTGCATCCATTGGTTGCCTCATGTATGTGCCCTGGCCATGGTGCTGCAGTGCATACCTGTGTTTGACAGGCTTTTCCTTTTTTTCCTCAGTAGCAGAATCCTGTTTTTTCAGTGAAATTTTATGTGGATTTCAGTACATGGAAGAGATAAGAGACTGTAGTGAAAGAGGGATGAGCAAATGGCCCCGAAGGCTCTGGGAGCAGCAGTTCAAACCATGGACCCCGCCTGTGCCTGTCGTAAGCGCTGAGCAGGGTGCTCTCCGGCCTGCGTGGCTGCTGCCCTGACCGGTGCTGGGTAACCGAGCTTAGAGGAAGATTCAGTGCTCTTCAGTTAGTTTCTGGAGCTTTAGATAAATTCGTTTATGAAGTATTTCATACGCACCTACTAAGTGCCAGGCTTAGTGCTAGGCACGGACAAACGATATTAAATACACCTCCGCCCTGCAGAGCTGAATGAAGCTCACTTTCCGCCTCACGCTCTGCCTAATGCCTCACGTACTGTCTTACTGCGTAGGACTGACCAGCCAAGCGTGCCAGGCGACACATCCGTGAACGGCCCCGTATGATGAGTGACCCTGCGCTGCTGACTGAGGACTGCAGGCCGCCACCATTCAGGGCTCCGGGGCTCCAGTTGGGCCGCCACGCGCCTCTGCTGCCTCACTCTGCAGGGGATCAGGACCAGCAACCTTTCTACTCTAGATGCTAAGACATTGTACAGAGAAATTCGGACGTGTACAAATATTGCACATTGACAAATACCAAGAATTTTTGCGTATGTTTATATTGTATTGTTCTAAATAATGGGTAGCCTGTGAAATAAGATCTTGCCACCCATGTAATAATAGTAGTAATACTATAGTTAAAATGGCTGTAAGAATAGTTTTATAAAAGTGAACACAGAGCTATTGTATTTGAAACATAACTATTTGACAATTATTAGTGTGACCAAAGTATTAGGCAGTTTTCATACATTTTTCACCTTGTGCAAAATTCTGAATTCATTTTCTTCCAGGTTGGCAAGGAGTAAGTAGTCGGATTGGAATGCCCTCTGAGTGTTATTTTGGTTGTTCTTAACTCACAAAGGTGATTTTGAATAAGAAATACTTGGTGTTCTTTTTATAAACAGTTTTTGATTGGTAACTGTTTTTTCTGTATTGTTTAAAACGGATCAAAAATGTAAGTCTATTGGTAGAGATGAGTATTTATTGCTACAGCTTAGTTGATGAATTGCTGTTATTGTAAAGCCCTCTGTTCTGTTAAAGTCTTGTTTGCTTGAAATGATTATTCCTGCAGGTGAAACACTAGCATTTTTGGAGTGTACATGGCTTGTGGTTTGGTTTCTTTGTTTTTCGTTTTTGTTTTTTGTTTTGTTTTGGTAGTTCATCTGCCTTTTAACCCATTCACCAAAATTTCCCTTGTTTAACAGGCATCACCAATGAACATTTCTGAGCAGTCTGCATATTTAACATACCAAGATCATATTAGGCAAGTCCGTTGAAAAATGCTCGTGCTGCTAATGGAATTAGAGTGCGTTCATTTTACTGGCTAGTGTTTAAACCTAGAAATCAGACTGTGGCACCTCAGCATGTTAATTGTTTCCTGTGCCCTGTGAGGTTTTCACTCGTAAATTCTCAACCAGTCTATATTTTTTAGAGCTGGTCTATGTATATATATATAGTGATTATGGATACTAATTCAATGTAATTTATAATTTTCTATGTCAATATAAAAATACATCACAGCCTTCAAACAGCTGAAGCAATATGTTGTATATTGCGTACCGTCTGGTGAAAGGGTTAAATGACTTAACCTCTTGCGATTTTAGATGCAAATCAGTTTTTCATTTCTGTAATAGAAAATTATTCACCTATTTTTACATTGTTTGTTTTTCCTGACCAGTATTTAAAACCAAAAGGATATTCTGAGAAATGGCCAACAATTTTTTTAGAAATAGCCTCCCAAGCAACGTGCCTAAACATTACATTGCATATGGAAATAAAAGAATCAAACATCTGATGCTTTCTCTTTTGTTTACTTCTCCATTGTAAATGGTGTAGAGGCTCCTTCGGGTAGCAGACCTGGCACTAAGGGACACTGGGATCAGTGGTGTGCCTGGGGCAGGCTGCAGGAGCCCTCAGCCTTGGTGCGTCTCCTCCCTCCTCAGGAACCTCTGTTGTGGTTCCTCTTCCAAGAGACTCTAGTGTGTTCCCCTCTGGATCAGGCCTCCTTTAGCTTGTCTCACGGTTGCTGGCCGAATGTGTCACAGGACTTTGGGTGGGTGGATGCGTTCTTATCTTACCTGGTGGAGAGCTTTGCCGGCAATACCAGGGCTTGGCTTCAGGGTGGCACATACTGTCCCATATGGTTTGGATTTGATTGGCATCTTCATCCCACCCAAGGTAACAGCATTGTATTTCCCCCTCCTGATGCTGATGAAAGAGTGTCGGAGTTTTCTTTGGGACTGTGTTTGGTGTTGCTTGTCTTATGTGCAAGGAAGGGCATGAAGATGGCAAGAACAGAGCCGGTTGGCCAAGCATGTCAGACTCAAAGGCTAATGGCCAAATAAACAAGGTGTAAGTTATGTGGGTTGCAAAGAAACAAAAGCTTCAGTTTTCATAGAAACGTAGGTTTATTTCAGCAGAAACATGCTGAATACAAAGGGCTGAAATAAATTGAGTAATTGTTAATAAAGAGTAATAGAACATTTTAATAAAAAGTAATATATTTTCTTGTACATTAACTTAACTGCACAAATTAATCAGTATAGCTCCCTTCCACCACATCGATACAGAGCATCAGCCTGGCGCCCAGCCTTCCAAGGCATCAGGATCTGGTGCTCAGCAAGACAAAGGGAAGGCCGAGGCCATGATTGGCCGGGCAGTTGTTTGTTTTTTTTAATATATATTTCATTGATTTTTTTTTTACAGAGAGGAGGAGAGAGGGATAGAGAGTTAGAAACATCGTTCAGCTGCCTCCTGCACACCTCCCACTGGGGATGTGCCCACAACCAACGTACAACATGTCCTTGACCGGAATCGAACTTGGGACCCCTCAGTCCACAGGCCGATGCTCTATCCACTGAGCCAAACCAGTCAGGACTGGCTGGGCAGTTTTGGGACAGTCTCCACCAGAAACAGCTACCCTGTGAGGAGGAAGTCCGGCCTTCCCCTGGGGGAAGGGGCTGCTGGCTGGAAGGGATAGGGGCGGGGCCTTGCATAAATGCCTCTTCCTCTGACCTTGATTTTTATTTTTTATATATGTATGTATTTTTTTCTTTTAATCTTTATTGTTGAAAGTATTACATAGGTCCTTCTTTTGACCTTGATTTTTTAAACTGGCCTCAGAACTTAAAAATTTTATTTCAGAGAGGAAGAAAGAGGGCAAGAGAAACATCAATGATGAGAGAATCATTGATCAGCTGCCCTGCACATTCGATCGTGCCCTCAACGCAGGCGTGACCTCCTGGTTCATAGGTTGATGCTCAACCAGTAAGCCAAACACAACTCAAAACCCATTTTCTTCTCATTTCTCTTGAAGCATCCATCTATATAAAAACCGCTGTTTGAAATTCTAACCCTGCTTATTTGGCTTCTGTAAATGCTTGCTTAAATGATAAGGAAAATAAGACTACCCTCATCCCAGAGAAGGCCATAAACTATGCCCCAGACAGAATTGTCAGTGCTGACACCAGGCCAGGCCTTGAGATACGGTCTCATGGCCCCTTCCCAGCATGCAGGCCTTTCTCAGAAGGCCCGGAAGTCTCATTCCAAAATTGGGAAACAAAGGACTAGAAAAAGTATAAATAAAGAGAATTTTCTCCATGTTGGGGACCCAGGATTTGAAAGAGACATTTTTTTCTGGGCCTGCACAGGATTTAATTAAAAAATGTAGCTCCCTTTCTCTAAGCGTGGCTTGGATTTTCTTTTGGTCTTCTACAACACTCTCTCCTTGAACTTTTGTTAAGAGCTGGAGGAGCCAGCCTGGCTGGCGTGGCTCAGTGGTTGAGCTTTGACCTATGACCAGGAGGTCATGGTTGGGTTCCAGTTGGAGCACATGCCTGATGTTTCTCTCCCTTTCCCTTCCTCCCTGAAATCAATCTAAACTAATAAAAGTGGAATAGTAAAATTAACCGTTTCTCCGGGACGCCCAACAGCCAATCAGAGTGACTATATGCAAATTAACTCAGCCAACATGGCGGCCGCCACTCATGGAGTAAACGGCAGTGTCCGTTGCAGCAGGAGCGAAAGGGAAACTGCCTGCACGCTGGCTCCTTAGCCTTGACTGAAAGCAAAACACACATTTTGCAACATAATAACCATCACAGAATCCTCGGAGCTGAAGCCAGGCCTGAGTCTAAGAGTAGTAACATTGTGTCATTATAGAAGCCCCGAGGTGAGGCAGAGAGGAGGCTTCGTTTACTAGGAGGCCTCACCTTAAAGGAACAGCACACCAACTATAGAAGATAAACCCCAGAACCCTGCGTCCAGCCAGCCTTGCTGGGACATTGGGTCAATGGGAGCTGTGGGCAGCCTTAAAGCCTGAAAGCACCAATCAGCCCGTCACCCACGCTGGCCACAACCCAATGGGGCGAGGGACGTTCCTGGGGGGCTTGGCCAGCCTGGAGACAACCATCAGCCCCTCACCCAGGCTGGTCAAGCACGCCAGCAGGTAGACATCCCCAGAGGGGTCCCAGACTGTGAGAGGGCACAGGCCGGGCTGAGGGACCTCCCGAGTCCACAGAGCGGCCGCAGGGAGGAACAGCGCAGGACCCAGGCGGCAGGGTTGGAGGGCACCAGGAAGTGGGTAAGAGGCGGCAAGGGGTCGGCGGCCTGCTTGGTGGGCTTCCCAGGCCCTTTGCGGGGCATCGGGGAGTGGGTAAGAGGTGGCAGGGGGTCGGTGGCCTGCTTGGCAGCTGTCCAGGCCCTTGGAGGGGCATTGGGGAGTGGGAAAGAGGCAGCAGGGGATCAGTGGCCTGCTTGGTGGGCTTCCCAGGCCCCTTGCAGGGCACCAGGAAGTGGGAAAGCAAGGTGGCAGGCCACGGAGTGGGAAAGAGGCGGTAGGGGGGTCTCGGCCTGCTTGGCGGCTGCCCAGGCCCTTTGCGGGGCACCGGGGAGTGGGAAAGCAAGGCTGCAGGGGCCGGAGTCCTGCTTGGCAGCTCCCCAGACCCTTTGGCAGCACCGGGGAGTGGGAAAGGAAGGCAGCAGGGACGGGTGAGTGGGAAAGAGTCGGCGGCCTGCTTGGCGGCTTCCCAGGTCCCTTCCAGGGATCAGGGAGCAGGAAAAGGCTGGCCTGACCACGAGGCGGGGTTTTCCCTGCTTTCTGGTGGCTGGAGGAAGATGGGCAGTAGGCAAGCTTGGGAGGCAGGCAGCACCCAGACCTGGCCACAGCTCAAAAAAGAGAACAACATGCAGGGGAGGGCAAGAGTCTGAGAGATCAACATAGAGGGGGTGCCTGCTCCAAG